>KQ085964.1:0-143947 GCA_001020605.1 Schizopora paradoxa
TAGATTAAATGTAATTAAACTAGTTTAATTCTTTAATGCAATTCTTTTACATGAAATGATCTGCCCAGGTGCCCGACCTCGAAAGACAATTAAACTCAAATGGTTTATTGCTCTGAAGGCCCAAAGGAGCCCCCCCCCCCTAGGCCGCTATCGTAAGTAGTTTAAATGTAGATTAATTGTCGTGGTTTAAACAAGCCTTCCGTTGGCGACGGCGTTTTTTTAAAACCGGATCCCTTACGTCCCCGGTCTTGAATGTCCTAATACGAGAGGATGAATCGATATGTCGTATGGTAAGTGTGCACTCCATGCTCACCGTCGCAATGATAAGAGCCTATGGGTGCCCTTCTCAGAAAAAAAAGCATTCGTTTGGCGATACGGGTAAATGCCACGTACTGAGATTGACCTTTAACTCTTTGTCAGTTTTTGTGTACTAGGAATTCGATATTTTATATTCTGCGACATACCATGGTATCTCTATTAGAGCTTCGATGTTCGCAAAGTTCGTAATAACATAACTGAAATTCAGAATAAAGTCAGAGTTGCTTCGGTGTCCGCGCGCCGAACTGACACATATATGCTGTGCGTTGCAAAAATCATATGAATCGTGTCAAGCATCCTGTGGAGATAGTCAGCATACGTTGGAAGAAGATAATGTCTTGAAAACGTACACCAATGCTGCGACCTAAAGAAGGATCCCACTCAGTGGTATTTTACCTAAGAAATGTTCAAATTTTACCATATATTTGATAGCTTTTCTGTCCTCCGGAAAGCTCTGGAAGTAAGTCAAGCTTTGCATCAAAGTCACCCCGTACAACCTATCCAGCATCTATTAGAGTGGAGATAACTGCTTGGCACTGTGGACTTGGACTCACACAGCCGAAATTGTGCTCGAGACGAAAACAGCGCCAATCGTATCATCAAAGAGGCCCATGTCGCATGTACTTTGTACAGAATACCTGGTGTATCTAGAGGAATGGCATTTTATACCTAAAGAGGCATACCTTTATATCCAAGTCGATAGAACCTGCATGACAGAAACGAACCGACATAGGAGCCGAGAGTATTCGATCAAAACTGTTGAAGATTTGTGCTGACTCTTTCTGTGGGTGAGATCCCGTCAGTGGAGAGTTCCTGAGTTGAAATTCGTCGCGAGTGTGACGCGCCTTTAGGTATGTAACAAGACAGCAACCTACCTGAGAGAGAACATCCCATTCTGAGCTCTGGGATCGCACTGCGCCTGTGTGGAGTGAGATGAATGATACAATAAAGATTATGTACGTACAAGCAGATCTCGCTGAAGTCGTCGAGAACGGCGATCGAGTTCCAATCTTTCAGAATGTGCTGTAGAAGATTTTGTTAGAGCCGTGATCTCTTGCGAGACACAATTCCTGAGTGATGGGATGATTGGGAGGGATGCGGTATTGCAAATCGCTCGCCCGGAGTTTGAGCACTGTAGTCGTTGACATTAGAGAAGAAACTTGCAGTGGAAGAAAATTTCTTCATTTTTGCGAAAGTATTTACACTCATTGTTGAGCTTCAGGACTCGCTTTCCTTTGAGACGTTTCTTTCGTATCAACTTAAAATAATGACAACAGTGATAAGGACTTTACCTTTGACAGGCACATCGATTCGCCTCCCTAACGCTTCAATCTCGCTTAATGTGAACTTTCCCACTAACGGAAGACCACTGAAGCGGACGAAGAATCTTAGCTTGCGGATTCCGCCATCTATTGTTCAGACAAGAACTTTGAGATTTGAAATTGGAAGGCTGGATGGAACGGCCGAACCTCAGCGGATGCCGCGAATACACACGGGCCATCGTGTTATTCAATCGAACGCGAGTCATTGGCTTGGAAAGCTTTAATAAGAGGGAAATTCAATCGTCGAAACAGCGGTCGGCGTAATGTGAGCGCGGATATGTTATTCCCCTTCGCATTAAAGAGACAAATTAGTTTTATGCAAGCATGGAGGCTTCTAAGAGAGCTGACGGTGAACAATCCGTCCATGAGAGAGTCTTCATGCGTCTCGGGCGGCTTTGAGCGACGACCAATGCCGATCGCATACTTTCGGAAAGGATCGTCTCAAACCCTTGGTCGAAGCACTCGATCGATCAGGCACCGCATGATTTTCAGGAATCTTGAGGTTCTTGGGCTTCGATTACCCATGATTCCTTCTATTTGAAATGATCTCATCGGGAAGAAAATACATGGCTTGAGAAAAGATAGGCTCACAATGTATCTTGTTTGGTGGTTGTGTCTGAAAATACGAAATAATATGTTGGCCCCGAAAATTCATCTTTGTCGCACATCCAATTAGCCAAGCTAAGGTATTAACCCTATACAATAATAAGCACTCACATTTTCGTTCTCTCGAGTGGTAGGAGACACATAGTATGATGTGATCCACAAACGTGCATGAACATTGATGAACCCTCGAAGGGAGGAGCAGGCGTGCCGACGCGGGATGTTTCCGCCTTCTCCTACGCTTTCAATCTGCAAGGCTCCGTCAGAACAGGGCGCGTAGGGAATGAATCTGCACGAGCATACATCTATCAGAGATCGAGCCGAGCCTTAACGTAATACAAAACTTCCATAGTGAATCATAAGGACCCTTCGTAAAATCAACACAAAAAAGATGGGTGAATCTTCGCAGAGAATTGTTGTGATCGGGCGCTGGCACCACTCTGAGGCGCTGAATCCAAACTGAAGACTCTCCGATGTTAGCGAATTCCAGAGAATTTGAGGACTTTCCGTACAACATGGCCATTTTCAAGAGATGGCGACGGAATCGTGCAGCAGACTTGTCACAAAAGTCCTGTCGCAGCGGTGTTCATCTTGACCAAGTTACACTCAGTTAATAAATCAGTCACGACTTCAGTGAGTGACGGTTCTCACATGATTATCTTCCCAAATTTCCAGTTCTTCCACCAGTATGATTCATCCGAGCAAGTTTACGACGATAGGTAAGGCGATTTCATGGTCGAAGGCGAAAAGGCGAACTTGAAAAGGGGCTTCTTCTACGCGCGACACGTTTTGATGGCGGGAACTGCCGAGTGACACGCGTCCCTCGTTGAACATCGTGAAACTCAACCGACATGGAGTCTTCCACAGTGTCCACACACACGTATGGGACGATGCATCATCTAGGACTCAAGCTATTACGAGGCCAAAAGGCGCAATGTTAATGAAGAAACTAATGGGTCGGATGGTGCGTATCCTGTCTTTGACAGCAGGCGTAAATTTGGCTTATTTCTTGCGTAAGTTGAGGCAGGTTACTGGTATCTCTCCACGAGCACAAGAACCCTTTATATCTGGAATTAGATCGAAAATGTGAACATGTCATTGGGGCACGGAGAGCAGTGGGCTTCAGGTACCGTATCGACATGTTCTGCCTCCGATACGCCTCTTGAGCGCTGATGTTTCATTCCAGATAATTTCTTGTGGAATGAGCCGCTGAATGTTTGATATCAACATCATGAATGCTGGGAGTGATTGCGGCATTCTGCTCATATGAGGTAGATCTTTCATGACTTCAAGTAGCTGCCATTGGAATCATTTCCATCACCCGACGTGTGAAGATAATCGAAAAGGTCGCCTCATCGAGCTGTTTTCTCTCAGTCCCTTTCCTGATATGTTGCGGAGCGACCTTCAGACCTGATACATCAGCAGAGAGCCTTGCTATGGTATGAATCTAACTGATGCACTATCGCACCTGTCCTACCTCGCGAACACAGAATGAAGGGAAACTTAATCATACCCGGCTCGTGGTGGAACATACATTAGGTGTGGATTGTCATAAAACGTCAACTCTGGAAACGAGCCCACGCCCCGTTGCGCAATCCACCAATGCCAGGACAAGAGCCAGGTCTCAACGGGACCGTCAATGACTTGATAAATACGCGGTATTTGACTCGTAAGTCTGGCGAAGTCAGTCTTCCTTACGATTCTGATTGTTCCGTAGTCGTTGGACTTACTGTCATTACATACGATACACTGCTTACACTGTCGAACGAAGTCTGTTTCGTTTGGGCAGAACCAAGTCGAAAAACGAACGCGACGACGCGTGCAGCGTTCGCTATCAATCGTTATGGAACTTTAGCAATGGCGGTAATGTTTCCTGCTGGTCAGAGCTTTTCTTATCAAGGCACCGTAGACTTTGACTGAATTCAATTCGACACAGTGCTGTTCGCGAACAAAGCATTCGAGACGACCGAGGTTAGTCGACTATCTTTCATTGAAGATACAAGCTTACTTACCCCTCCTTTTTCTTCAGTGAGTCGATGGACGCGATTAATGCCTCATTGAATTTACTTGAGCATAATCCTTAGGTGCATGGGCCTGTTGACTACGGTCGTGGCACTGTACACTATAACGTGTACATGCGGAAATGGTACGCCAATCGCTACCATATTGGCTTGGGAAGCACTGACGATCTCAGGTCTAATCCTTCGTTCTCTTGTTCGCATCTGGGAATGCTCGGGAAGGGTCGCGTGGATGCTGGCAATCGGATTTATTTTGGCTCATACCGTGGTTCTTGGTTTCGCTGGATTGGCAATCAAGCAAGCGAGGGGTAGGTAAATTTAGTCCAATCCACCGTCGAGCATGAATCTTACGCAATATTGCTCAGATAATTTAATATTTGTGGATGAGACCGGTCTTGTCGTTTGTGCTCTGGAGAAGACACCGTTCTCTTTTATTGGCGCTTTCGTGCCGGCCGTGAGTTTTCCGTCATGTTTTGTATACCCATGTCCAACCGCGTTTATCCCCAAAGGCGGTGCTGGATGTCTACGCTTTTGCGTTGCTGCTCCTCAATGCCTTATCTAGACCCCGGTCCTCTACGCAGCGCCTCCTTGACATACTGCTCAAGGACGGCTTAATCTACTTCATGGTGCGACGCTCAAATAAGAACATCTCGACACAATCTGACTTTGCCCATCCATGTAGATCTGCGCCTGTAAGAGGTCCAAGCCCGATTAGCACAGACAATTCGCTCTGACCGACTACATATAATAGGCACGAAATTCCTAAGTGCTATTGTGATTTCCGCAGCGCCGGTATGATTTTATCCCTTTGCCAAGCCACGTTGAAAAATAATGATGATTCACAGACCGCCCTGATCTTCTTGACTGTGGCGTGAGCGTTCATCCTTGGTACTCAGTTCTCTTCGCGGGTGCTGACGTTTTGTGCAGATTCGGGTTTAATTTGAATGCTGTTGCCACCGCGCGATTGTTCTTGCGCATCTGTGAAAATGATTACTATTACTTACCGGAACTCGGACGCTCCCTTAATGATGGTTCCTCTTCTTTCATAGAGAGTATTTCTGGGACGAGCGAACTGTCCTCCAGCAAAGATTACTTCCACTAGTATTTTCTCAATATTTCTTAATCTCAGTATGCTTTTCGCTGTATTCTAGCTACAACTTGTTGACCGAATAAGTATGATATGATCGTTGGCTGAGTTCAAATGTTCAATACTGTTCATGAATGATGATACATCGATGATACATCTCCACAATGAATTGGATTTTTTTACAATGTACATGAGATTCAAACGGAATATCGCCCGAAGACCTCTCACACCGGGACGGCGCAAATGTTCGAAGGAAGTGCGCCCGATCCTTCAAATTGGACAACGCTCTCCACCTTCCAGCCGACGCTCGCGAAAAGGTCGACGATGTGCTTGAGCGTACGCTCTTGACCGTTAGTCAACGTCATCATCTACAGGAAAAAGCGATGAGTGCTAATTTGAATGCAAATTTGTTAGAAATGTACCAATGCGCTAGCCTTGAAAGACGCGTTGTCCGCGAATGCGATAGTGACAGGCGGGGGGAATTGAGGTTGGATTACGCCCGGGACCTTTGCCACGACATGTCCTTCGGGCAAAGGGCAAGTGTAGGGCACGATTCGTTCCATTACAACGAGACGAGTCTTGTCTCCCGCAGCTTCTCGAAGCTGACTGAGAATCTTCTTCACGTACATATCAGACCAATCGTGCGTGATGTACTTGAGTAGAAACACGTCGGGCTTCTTGACAGGGTTCGGCGTGAAGAAGTCATGAGCTTCGATAAGGCATTAAGAAAATGGAGCATTATTAGGTATATTAAATAAGTATGAGAGCGCCTCACCTTCGAAAGTCACTTTTGCCGTCTTTTTGCTTTCTTTGAATCGCTGAAAACGTTTGATAAGCCATTTGGAACGACGGCCAGATATAATCCGAGCTTTTGCCTTTTTGCCTTCCTCGACGACAGCGGGTAAGTCTTGCACAATGAATTGCAACTTGGGGAACGCTTCCGCGAGCTGGAGAGCTACGGTGCCAACGCCACCTCCGACGTCGACTACGGTCGCACCATCCGGAAGACTTCCCCATTGGTAGCCTGTCGTGCTGTCAGCGCACGCTCAGATCTGAGACAGATTCGCCAATTTCTTACCGACGATGGGAAGACCGGGCGGTTCCATCCCCTGCGTGCCTGACATGGCTACGCCGAATCTTCTCCTGCGAGCCAGCTGATCGGGTTGCTCGGAGAACTCCCAGTACGACTTTTCCGTATTGAAGGCCCGGCTGAAACCGGAGTGATTTGCCTCCCCAGAGAAGGCCAGCTTTGGATCCGTCATAGCTTCGTAGAAGAAGGCAGAGCTCTTCAAGCACTCGTCCGAACTTTCCATAAAGAATTTATTAGGAGTGAATCAAGAATATGGTAAGAAATAAACGCACAAGTGAACAACGGCTGCACTGAGACCTGACTGAGGTTTCTCGTAAATATTCTCTGGGCTATAATATAAATAAAGTATTAAAGGATGTACTTTTAGTAAGGAGCTGGATTCTTACGAATTTTTCAATTCTCCAAACGACTTTCCTTTGTCAAGCAAAGAGGAGAGTCGATTATTCGCGTAAACGTCAGGAGCAACCTCTTTGAAAATCCAACGGCCCGCCAAGCAACGGAGAATGGATCCTTCACCATTTTCAGTTCGAAAGGCGATAATTATGGCAGATATGATTTCTTACCGAGCTTTGTCGAATCGACGTTACATTTCTCCGCAATGACATCGATGTGTAGTCCCTACAACGCAAGGAGTGATGTGAATGATACGAAGATTACTGCAATCGAAAACCTTACCTCAGGCCCCGCTTCATTGAGAATTTCAGCAATGTGTAGCTCGACAGCAGTGCGCATTGAAACAGATGTAAGGTGCTGCGAAGGACGGTGAGCTTCCGGCTATCTTTTGGCGAAGTCTAACTTACAGATACAGAGTCTTGCAACAACGTAAGTTGAGGAAGGCGAATGATTTGCGCGAGCTGCAATGCTGCGCGGCATGCAAGGTCCGCCGTCACCATGAGCTCGGGTTGTCCATTCGCCACGTCTGAACCAGGCGTGAATGGATCGTCGAGAGATGGGACAGGGCAACCTCGTTTCTCCAGCGCATCGTCGAGGACGTCGATGTTCTTGGAGATGATTTCAACGAGGGCTTTGAGAGTGGACTTCATGATTGCACTGGTGGATGCAACGCTGCAGTACGAGGACAGCGAGGGTCAGATCCAGTAGCTTTTATCTGCCATTCCGAATTAGTCGAGCGGAGGCTCGTGGTTTGCGCTTTGACCAGTCCCGGCAGCGGTCCTCGGACGTCCCATGAGAGTTTCTATCTCATGAGAGATTACAGCTGTGAGAGAGTTGTAGTATCGCTTTAAACGAAACGACGACGTGGTGCTTCCTCCGAGTCGTCAGGTTCGAACCATCGATTCGTCTTCCAACAGAAAACTACACAAGATCGCACATCATGATCAGATCCGTTTGGAGAAGATCAATGGTTCACAAACTTGAGAATAGATGAGAAAAATCTCAAGTACAGAGATTCTAGATCCGCAACACCACTTAGGTGAATCGGGACACTTGATGCCTAGATCTTCTGGTATCTCATTAATATCCGAAGAGAAGTTATTCCATTTTCATATGAAAGCTATAAAATCCAAGAATGGCACCTCACCTTGAGTATTCATCCAGAAATAGGCCAGCGTCACGCCGGGGCTGAAGCGCTGAAGTCTCCAAAATGATTCATTAATGTCCAAGGATAGTTTCATGTTGACGTCCAGTCGGAGATGATTCCAACGATCCTTGTTCTTCGTCTCTCAGATCGTGAGGTTTCTCGTTGAGAAATGGATCGTTCTAAAACAAGGCCGTGAGTTGGTGCTCGCAATTTTAGAGATGAGAGTGATACCGTCTTGCTCGGAGCAGATAGTAGGAGAACCGACAGAAGCTCGCAATTTTGGATGCTTCTTGATGCTGTGTAAAGAGTATAGATGGCCCTCAGCGAAGATTCACCACGTCGCGTCTCTGCGGTCAGCGCTCAGGCTGGTAAGTTACCGTTGTAGCTGAACGTTCGCTGAACATGAGCGCTGGGCTGCTGCAAACCTGGTCGCCAGTGAATGGTTCGGTTCGAGCCGTCGGCTCAAAACAACTCCGACTCGGAGTTTGAACCTATCAAATCTTTTCACGAACGTAAGACTTCACTCAGACATTGCGTGCGAGTGCATCAACGGACACATGCTGAAAGGCGCTACATAAAGGCATGCAAGCCAACCAGGCATCGCTCATGACAATACAGAATACTAACCGTGTATTCGTTTACAGCAAATATAACATTCACGCGCTGATGCTCTCCGACGCCGCCGTCCTGAATTGATTCTCCTTTCCAATTGCTGGTTGCGAACACCGATCACGAAGACTATACGAGAACAAGCACCGCTCTAGGTGCTCTTGTGATCATCAAGATGGGCTTAGAGGCAAGATGAAAGCCTGTGCGTGTTTGGCTCACTCAGTGTTGGTCAGTGGATCTGAGGAGTTGTTTGCGTGAAGCATGATCTGAATTACTTCCAAAGGGGTCTTTGAACGAAAATAATCCGTGATGCGAAATAGAAAACACGCATCTGGAACAAACGTGTTATATACCGGTCATGCATAGTTGAGGTCTTTGGTGACCCTTTGTGTTTGTGTATCATGGACCAGATTCCCCCCTCAGTACTCGCCCCAATCTACCATGAGGTGGCATCGCAAGGGTACGTAAAGACTCCCCATACTCACACCTATCTGACATACTATCTCTCTGGACAGCATCGGCACCAAGGTAAACATGAGCGTCTCTATAGGCCTCGCAAAAACTTACTGCTCATCAGTATGGTTTGGTTGCTGCCTATACAATCCTTGTTTACGACGCGATGATAACGAACGCCGACGAGGTAAGTAGCGAACACGGATTCGTCTCCAAGGCAATTCGATTTAATTACCATGTTAATAGATTGAATACGTTTGGAAGAGAAGTCGCTCCGCCGTCACATTTTTGTTCTTCATGGTACGGATTGTTAACGAGGGAATATGATGCAAAGACTGAAATGCTTCGGATTCAGAACCGGTACTACGCAATATGTGTTGCGACTATTGCTTCGATGCGTGCGTGCATTATTTAATAGTGAGTATCGAAAAGCCCTGACAATTAATTTTACAGAGGCAATTTCCCCTCTCTTCAACGAAACAGTATGTGCACATTCACTAGGCAATTAGAATCTGACCTTTACCCTTCACTAGATGTACGTCGTTACGCCCCCTCCATGAGATTTACATCGTGAATCTATGCCTCTTTAGATGCAAGCGAATGATCTACTTTCAACCACTCGCCGTTGGGATCCCCCTGACGTTCTTCCCGAACTTCGTTATTGGATTGCGGTAAGCCCGATCTCCTCTCTTATAAACATCACTAAGAAACTTCTAGTGTCTACGCTCTGTATGGACGAAACAGAGCTCTTGCGGCTTTCTTAACGTTGTTCCTTCTGGGTGAATTTGGGGTTGCCTTGTGGCTCTATCTAACTCCTACTATGTTCCGTGAGTCACGCTTAGTGTCCCCCAGTGCCCCCAAGACCCTAAATGTGTATTTAGCTGCTGTCTTACCTGGGCCCGAGAGCGTCACAAATAGTCAGGCGTTGCATGGTTGTTATCATTTTTACGACGTATTCTCTTGAAGGACTCACAGTTTTTTTCAGTGTGCTTGGCGACAAACTCTCCAAAATTGTACGTTTTCCCTTCGGAAATTTCTTCGAAGGCTAACACAAGTCTTCGACAGGGACAATTTGCAGGCAGCGGCATATCAAATAATGCAAACAGTTTACGATTCCTGCTGCCTAGGACTGACACTTCGGATGACACTGAAGGAATCCATTGGCGTGAAGTCGATGAAAAGTATCAGGCAGCTCATTACGAAACACGGTATAATCTACTACGTGTAAGTTCCCCTCTATTATTCGCGTGCTCGCAGTTCTCAACTCGCTTCAGTGTGGTCTTTACATTGAACCTGTCTTGGGCACTCATGATTCTTCTTGCGACTGTAAGCACCTTCTTCGCAGACACTTCCCACATTCAAATGTATCTCATTTCGTACATGTAGATGGGGTTGAAATATACGATGTCAGGGTAAGCGATTTCATTTTGGGCGAATAAAAATCCTATTTTGATACAACTCCAATTCAGGGCGACACTCGCGTACGCTATTCTCTCTTCTGTTTCTTTGCCTCACTTCGTCTAATAGCGCTTCGTATTTCAAGACTAGCACCCGTAGCCGCGAATAGGCTTATTCTTTCCTTGCGACGATACAGCATGTCCATAAACTCGATCGACGCCTTTGGAGTCGAAGCTAAGGCCTTCGTCTGTGCACCTCCTAGCGGATTCCAGATGAAACGGCGGAACAGCTGGGTGGGGACGAGCACCTTCGAGGTTGATGGGGATATGATTAAAGAGAAGGAATCTGCGGAAGCAAGGGCGTACGAACTTGACTTCTTGGATCATGGCTCGGATCGTAGGTCCAGCCTCACTTTAACAGTGGGAGCTTAGGATGCGCAAGTGCGTCGTTGTGAGAGCCAAAGTCTCATACGATGTATTCAATTTATTTTTGAAAAAGTTTGTTTTGTATCACATTTCTCGTACATGTACTATGTACTCAAGTTTCTCGTGTTTGAAAATCGATCCATGTAATTGGGCCACCTATTTTATTTTGAAAGCAATAAATTTAGGAGTTCTCATAGAAAGCACGCAGACCGAAAGCATAAAAAAGATCCAGAGTGATTTACCATTGAAATCCTCAGGCAATTGGAACAGAGCGGGGGCGGGAGTATTCGGAATACCACGTGCTGTGACTTACGTGATTCCAGATTTGGGACTGCTCGTTCAACACGTTGGCCGCTGGCCGCTGGGAGACGTTGCTCGAAGATAGCTTTCAACAACGCTCCTCACACACGAAAATACGATTTCAACTACGAAGTAGGGCGCGGAACGCCTATGACTCGGTTAGATCGGTTCGCTAGCAGTTCTACCACTTCGATGAGGTCCGCGACGTGCACACCGGCATACCGTAATGTTGAGCTCGTGGTTGCGCTCAGTCATCCTGGAACGCGCGGATGCTTCTCAGACCTCACGATCTTGAGCATTGGTGCGTATAGGCATGCTTTAATTTATCAAAACGGAACTGACACCTTGTTTCTGGAACTAGTTTCCGCGAGTCTGTGGGTAGCTGGGTTGCTTTCGTAGAACCCGCCCCCGTATTTCCTCCTACCCGTGAACATTTCATGGACACCTGCCATCATGCATCAACATTCGGGTTTCAAACTGCCCGATCTCTATCCAACGCAGTGCAGTATTATGATTTCCATCTTTATACACTTTCTCACCCGTTTCCATGAGCTCGAGCCTCGGTCACAGGCAGCGTTTGCGTCGTTTGCTTTTGCAGGAGGGCCCGGGAAGCTCGTATAAGGGTTTGTGGGCTCCGAACCCCCAAATCGGCCCTCAAATCCCCTATGGTTCGAGCGACTTTGGGTCTGAAATCCCCTAAAGACCACGAAGGTAAGCTATTTTTAGTACCTAGATAATATTATTTAAATCAATTAAATAATAAAATCGGGTTTCGATGACAGATTCTGACCGTGATTGACGTTTGGGATGCCTTCAAGCGGCCATGTGCTTGCCAATCTCTGAAGGTCCTGCTCATGGAGAAGGTAATCCTGCCGCCTAACTCACCTTCATAGACCTTCCAGAGACCACCTCGGAGCCCCAAATCCCCTATATATCCACAAAGATCGGCTCTCCGGGGGCTCGAATCCCCTATTTTCTCCACGAACATAAGGCCCATTTTCGTTGCCTCAAACCCCCTATCCGCAACAAACCCTATTAGGAGCTTCCCGGGCCCTTTTGCAGGCAACTCACAACCCGTGAATTGTTGAGCGCATTCGCTGCACTCGAATCTCGTGAGTTTCTTTGTCTTTCGTTTCTCGGGTACAGACTGACTGCTAGCTTTTGCAGACGATCGCTAGAATGCCACACGACCAGTGGATGCCAACAGTCGCGTCATTGTTTCTTGCTGTCATCATCGCCGTCACCACATGGAGTTTCTTCTTTCGCGCGAGAAGGGCGAGACTGCCTCCTGGTCCGATTGGAAATGCGCTCGTCGGAAATCTTTTCCAAATACCTCTTCATAGGCCATGGTTGTATTTTGAGAAGCTTGGAAGATTGTACGGTATGCCTGTCTTGCTCATCGTCTGGATGTAGCTTGAGGTTAATTATACTTTTCCAGGCCCGGTCGTTCGTTTGAGGCTTGGATGGGAAGAGATAGTTGTGTTGAATGAGGCGGAAGACGCGGAAGAGCTCGTACGCCTTGATAATTTTCTCGTTTTACGAATTCATACTTACTTTTGAAACAGCTTAGCCGTCGATCGAAGAATTATTCGTCACGAAGACCTCTCATTTACGCGGGTAAATATCTGAAGGGCAACGAAGCGTTGGTCCTGTCTCCGTACGGCGAGGGGTGGCGAATGATACGATCTCTATTCCACTCCATACTACAACCGCGCGGTGCGTCGATTCACGTTGATGCAAATGAATAGAACTTCTTATTTATCTCTTCAGTACTACACCGATACGAGGCATTGCAGGAACTCGAATCTACCAAGTTTCTCTCCGACTTGCTCCATGATCGATGGCCCGGCGACCTCTTCAAAAGCGCGAGTCATTTTTCCGCATCCGTCATCTACCTGCTCGCTTATGGGAAACGCCTCAAAGACGACGACAAGGATCTAGACGAATTGATTGAGATCATGGACGGCTTTGTGGAGGATTGTTACCCTGGAGCTCATTTGGTGGACACATTCCCGTTTCTCGATTATTTGCCAGATTTCCTTGCACCCTGGCGAAAAGAAGCTCTTCGAAAGCGTGATAGGGAAATGGCTGTAAGTTACTAGTAATACTACACACCTGTCTCATGATACATTTACTCACCGTTCTGTAGCTTTTTGGTCGTTTGGCTGACGATGCTAGGAAAGGAATCGAATCGAGTGATGTATTTCCGGAGTGTTTCGCCTCAATCTTGTGGCAGCAAAAAGAAGAACAGAAACTACCTGATACTGCAGTCTACAGCAGTATGTCAAACGTTTTCTTAGACAACCGCAAGTTCACTCACTGCACTTCTCATTCAGCGACTGGCGAATTATTTGAGGCTGGAACAGACACGTTAGCAAGCACTATTATGTGGTTCTTTCTCGCCATGCTTGAAAACCCGGACGTGTTACAGAAAGCTCAAACGGAGATTGACAGCGTTGTCGGTCAGGACGGCGCTGTCATGCCAGGCTTGCGACACTTGGAGGAGCTACCGTATTGTACTGCGGTCTTGAAGGAAACTTTCCGGTTTGTGGTCGTTTCGCGAATCTGCACTTTTCTGACATATCTGTGATTCTTAGTTGGATGCCCGTTGTTCCAGGGGGGTTTCCCCATTACTCGGAAGCCGAAGACGTTTACAAGGGTTTCGCGATAAAAGCGAAAACCATGGTAATCCCGAACATATGGTCTATGCATCGTAACGAGGGGGAATTCCCGAACTCCTCGATGTTCAACCCCGATCGTTTCCTCTCCAACGTAGCAAGCGAAGTTGCATCGCCGTCCGACCTAACCGGAGGTCATTATGGATTCGGGTTTGGACGCCGGTAAGATGTTTGAATTTGAAGCGCTATACGTCCTTGAAATTGATCCTGCGATAGAATATGCCCAGGGAGGTATTTGGCATCGCAAACGATTTGGATCGCAATCACTCGAATTATGTGGGCATTCAGGTTAGAACACGCAACATCTCCCGACGGAAAGCCTATGAAAGTCGATACAAACCTCAGCACAACACAAATTATATCGTACGTATTCCCAGCACATTGACCCGTCAGGCGTCTCATATGATTGGGTTCGACTCCCTCTGAATAGCCGTCCCTTGTCCTTCCCACTAGCGATCTTTCCAAGGACACAGAGACATGCGGATACAATCGATTCGGAGTGGAGAAGACAGAAAGATATTCCCAGTAAAGAACTGGTTCGTCTCGCTGCCGACTAAGGACATGGTGTTGATTAGAGGTGCCATTAATATTGCGTCTCCGAGGCTACTCGGACGCGAGTCCAAAATGGAACGTTTCGCGTATACCGTTTTTGCATTTGATAGATCGATCTCAGTCAGATTCTTAGAGAAAAGGTTCCCAAGCTTCCGTCTTTACCTGCTTATTTACGATGGAAGATCATCGCATCATCCTCTTTGGTGATTATTACAAATTGTGAGTGTTCTGAATCGCCCGGAGAATAACTCGTTCCATTGATTTTTCACATCTGTTGATCAGATGAATGCATGGAGAAGAAACTCTTGGTCCGCGCTAAACGACAAAACTAAAAAAGAAAAGATGGGCAAAATGGATTTTCAGAATCGAACGTGCATCTATCCTGGTATCCAAGGTTAGGAACACTAAATACCCAGGCCTTTCGACAGAAAGATGGGCACGCCGACGTTCCTTTCTTCAACTATTTTGAAAAGGGACGGTGGAGGTTTTGAACCAACGTCTTTCCCAAAAAAAAGCGTTCTCGTGCGGCGCATCCTTCGAGCGTGGCGCCGGCTGATAGCACATCATGCACATGAGCTCGTGCTTGAGCAAATTTGGGGAATCCGCGCGTCGCCCCGTTGCATTGGTAGGCAACTCAACGTTTATCCAGTGATGGTTGTGTCAAGAGATACTTATTATTGCTATTTCCCTACTTAATCCAACCCCCACGATGCGGCTCGAACGGGAGATCTAAGAGAATGGGCGACAGACAACTGGAATTCAGCGGTCTGTTTCGCGGACTCCTGAATCTGGATCTGACCCGGCCCCGTCAGCTGAACGACACAAGAGAAATCGTGGTGGAGCTATCGCACAATTGGCCACTGGAGAATCATCAGGACGTGCTCATGGGAAGAATGGGTAGGATGTGTGCAGGTAGAGGCTCAGTCCCTTAACATATCGATTCGGGATCGGGTACCCAATGGGCCTGTGGCTTTCACGTCGCAGCTTAGCTCAGTCCTTGATATTTCCAAGCAGGCGATGCTTGGTATAAAGAGTGCGCTCGAACGTCTTTCAGCACGTCCATTCCCAATTTCTTCTGCGGAAGGCAGCTGAACGACGAAGAATGCCCATGCCAATACAGCCTTACCTCGAACTAGCACGTATTCACAAGGTCCGTTTCATTTCGCAGTTCTCTGAATATTGGTATCACCGGCAGCTGACGCATACATCCTAGCCTGCCGGATTCTTCCTTGTTCTATGGCCGCCATGTATGTGACCTGTAATCTCATGAGCTCTTCGACTTATTGATGGTATTTCCAAGTCTGGGGATTGACCATGGCGGCATTCTCGACGAAGATGGCAGTCACTGATTACTTGATTCTTCTTCTCAAGTCATTTTTGGCTGCGTTTATCATACGGTCTTCGGCGTGTACCGTGAACGACATTTTTGATCGAAACTTTGATGGACTTGTTGGTGAGTGAAGTAAAAAAGGCTCCAAAGTACCTCGCTGACATCACGTAAACTAGCTAGAACGAAAAATCGACCGCTCGCTTCAGGGAGAGTCACGTTGTCTAAAGCAATTTATTTTCTGCTCCTTCAATATGCCGTTGGTGTGTCGATATTTGCGACATTCAACAAAGCCGCGTTTGTGATTTCGAATCTGCCAGCCACCTCTCTCTGACCTACTTGATTTTTCAGATTTTACTCTAATATGATACAAATGATCCCGCTGTCCTGTTCTTACCCACTATTCAAACGGATCACCAACTGGCCTCAGGCATGGTTGGGGCTGGCTATTAATTTTGGTTTTGTAACGTCCTGGACAGCCGTACATGGAACTTCACCAACGCACTTCAATTTCGTGGTCCTAATGTCCCTTGCTCTGTGGTGGTGAGCCTTCTGAAAACCATAGACCCTCAATTTATGCATTCATTCGGCATCGTGATTGTAGCTGGACTATGGCTTATGGTTAGCTTTATTCATAATGCGGGATGATCGAGTGCATTCTTACCTTCGCCTCTTTCTTCCGCAGATACCGCTTATGCATGTCTAGACAGGAAGGATGACGCGAAGATAGGCTTACATTCGACTGCACTGTTATTTGGACAAAACGTAGTCCCAGCGATCAGTTGCCTTGCGATCGGATTCGTTTCCTTGTTATGTATTTCAGGATTTCTGAACAACCACGGCGCTCCTTATTATGCTTTATCTGTTGGAGGCCCATCTCTGTTCTTCCTTATAAAGCTTGTGAACTTGGATGTTGAATCATTCGAAAGCTGTTGGGGTGCGTTGCAATATTTACTTTAAGATTTGCTTTACTCACAACGTTAACAATTGTTAGACTTTTTCATCCAGAACGCCTACTTTTTGGGCAGTATCATATTTGTTGGCCTTCTGTTCGATTATCTGCGCCTTGTGACCTGACCTACGTGTAGTAGTGATAAGTAGGCCATGAACAGATATGATTGGAACATATGCTTGAGCTTGCGAGCGGCGCGATGTAGGAGTGGAGGCGAGCAAACGGCGTTATCCGGATGCCCATCAGCACGCCGAAACAAATGTTCGTCTGCCAAAGAACTCGGACTACATGTGGTCCAATCTCTCCACGCACTTGTACTAGCCAAAAACTATGTCTTACAAGATTCGTAAGATTTACATAGGTGAGAGTCTTCAAGTTGCATGGCCCTCCGTCACGCCTGCCGGCATCTCCCAAATAGTTCGGGAAACGCCGGGCTCGAGGAACTCGAGATGACGATAACTCCTCTTCGTTTTCTTCCTTCGTCAAGAACGTCTCTGAGTCCGACGCTGGCGAGTTGTTCAAAAAGCGACCTTCAAACTGAAATGGAGATGCGATTGACAGCCGTTTAAAAAATACTGTCATCTAATGTCGACCGGATTTTACAATATGATTTATGTTGCATTTTTGGTTCTTTTTAGGATAAGATAAGATAAGATCAACATTGTACGTGTACACTGCGTCGCTGCGCGGCAAATTTCCGCCTTCAGGTTTTTGTCTTCCAACCACCTTCCACCTTTCCAACTCGAGACATCAAGAGATAATGAGTGGGACATCAAGTCACAATGTGTAGCGCTTGACGTCTTATGTCGAAAGCTTGATCACGACGTACGGGTCGGGAGTTCACCCTTCGACAACGAATTCTCGGAAACAGCAAATGGTACACATTCAAATTTACACCTTAACATCGCGCCTCTCTTTCCATCCTCACCTTCTGACATCAAAAGCGCTATACTCGTCGGGACTCGCGTCAAAAGCTCTTGGATCCGCCGCCGCCGTCCTTGCTTCCCGTGGAAGCTATCAACTGAATGCGGCGAATATCTCTCTCCATCCATCTTGACTGATTTGGGCCGATGATGCGCCAGGTATATCTGATTCCAATTTCAAAGATACTTACGCGTACACCGTCTCCTGGCTCGTATAAATTGCGCCTGTGCCGCCGTGGGGGTTCAAGCTTTGACCGCTGTAAGGTCCTTCGCGATACTACGTTTCGGACACCATCAGTTGTACGTTAATTCAGAATGGATGGTCTCAGCCTCAGCTTGGCTACGCTATTGGCATTAGCACTTGAGTCGATCCTCTTCGGTATGTATCACTCATTGTAGGTTTGAATTAGCTAAAACAATCCCAACGGAAGGCCTGTTCTGTGCGCTCGTCGTCGTCACACTTTATATCCTCCTTGACCGAGGCGAATGGAAATCATCTAAGCATCGAATGGCTATGGCGGCCACAATGATTACGATGGTACTTTTGGGAGGCGCTGTAAGTCATCGCTACCTGGTTGCGAAGATCTCAGTCTCAGTCTCAAATCCCGACAGCACGTTGCCATTGACATACGTCGGGTTGTTCTTGCCTTCATCATGCAGCCCGAGGGACGAGACGAATTGCTCAATGACGTCTCAAGTCCGTTGTATATCGCAAGAACCTCAACTTACGTGGTTCAAACATTTCTCGGGGACGCTTTCATTGTGAGTAGTTAGATTGACTAATAATTTCCTTTTGCTTACGCACTGGCATCATCGAATCAGGTGTATCGAGCATACGTTGTCACCGGGAAGAATAAGTTTTCAATACCCTTCTCAATCATTTGCATTTCTGCATCTATATGTGAGCCCTGTTTTCTTGAGCTTGCGCTTCTACTCGCGGATGCTTACATCAATTTCTAGGCATCTCGGTTCTGTGTGGAATAAAATATTCTATGGCTTCATGGTCGGCGACTGTCTTCGATCTTACACCGTGGACGATCGCTTATTTCGTTGTGACATTCGTCATCAACCTAACTTGCACCAGTGCGTTGTGATTGACTCAAAGGCTTGGTGTTGATTCTTACAAAGCCCTCAACAGTCATTATTTCGGTCCGTATCTGGTGGACCAGACGTGACGCGGGGCGTGTTAGCGTCACTGCGTACAGACATACGTCTCAAGCACTGAAGATTGTCGTGGAATCTGGAGCCGCATATTCGATCCTACTAATTACTCTCGCCGTGACATACGTGAGCAAGAGCTGGTCTCAGTACATCGTCGTAGATGCGCTCGTACAGGCTATAGTACGTTCATTACAATCCGTTCTCTTAGAATGAGACTAAGCTTCGCAATAGGGAATCGTATTCACTCTCATATTATTACGCGTCTCGCTCGGTGTCGCGCAGGAAAGTCCATTTGGCCTAGTAAACATCCCGCATTCGAATCACATCGAAGCTCGTCAACTTCACCTTTCAAAACACCTTGAAATCAACATGACAATCACCAAGGACAGTTTCGATGATGCACCTCTAGAATCTCATTCCATTCGGTCGGGTTCATCAAGTTCAGACACGATGCTAATGGTATCGGAAGGGAGTGGATCGGATGTTGCTTACAAAGAACAATTAAAGCTGGGAGATGAGGCCGGTGCTGCTCAGACTGTCGCCGGTTTAGAGATAGAAGCCAAGGCTGTAGGTCAATTTACGCAGAATTGAAATGCAGACAACTCGACTGGTTCCAAAGTGAAACGTATCAAGGTCGCGCAAACCTCAACCGGTATTCTTTCACTCTTTGCAAATATATTCCTACTGATGCGTGACATGAATATAAGGACAGTGTTCAAGCTCGTAAGTATCCGATGAGACTTGAGTTCGTCGATTGCGAAAGTAAGAATATTGAAAGAACACAATGCAATCACAATAGTTATCCTGATAGCTCGGTATCATCTTGAGCGAACCTTTCATATATAACAGCAATGGAGATGGTAAAATTAAAGCCATCAGCCATCATCAATTCAATGAAAACTGAAATTTACCTAATAGATTCCAATGTAGAATTATCCTTGACTCTGCCGGCTAATTGCTTTTCAGGAAGGTTGGAAAGCTTTGAAATGCTGAAATCGGTCCATCCACGCGAGTTCGATGCGACTTTCCTCAAATTCAAGATGATGCGTGCGGATAGTATACCATGGAAAACACGCTGAAGCCTATGAGTTTATGCAATGTCGGACTTTACGAGATGTGTTATCTTCAAGTATACGCACTCTACTGCTAGAGCATAGTAGTCCTTCTGAAAATCAATCATTTGTGTAGTATTAGTAGAATAATGCGCATGGGCGTGATTTTCGTCTCACCATGCTTTCCACGGAGAATATGACAACATTGACGCAAGAAGATGCTGAAATCATAAGTGGAAAAAGACGTGGCTTCTTGCAGTATATGACTTACACAGGAGGCAAACAAGATGAAGTATCCCTAAGCAAAAATTATCACCTCATGCGACGAGGTGGCTTGTTGACTCGGACGGAGAATGACGCACCGTCTTTATAGAGAATCCTTATAAGCGGATTGCTTGTTTCTCTCCCTTGGTACATTGTAGCAAATAGAAATGTATCAAACTGAATTTACGCACAGTGACTCACAGCACTTAAAATCGCCAAACCCGTCAGAACTAGAGAACGACTCGCTCAGAAAATTATAAGAAAATATGCTTCTCGACTTACGAATTTCTAAAAGCATGAAATTGACAAAAGAAACGAATTCCTTTGTCATAGGAACCGATGGAAGACATGGGACAAAAGTCGGAAACGGAGAGGGCTGGACTGGATGAAAGATCGTAACTGTCAGTCAGGTTGTTGATGGCCCCACCAATTAGACGTACAATCCAACGCATTTATCGATGAGTGTGTGATATATAATATCGGCGTCAGAAGAATCTACCTGAGGTTGGCCTTCGCTACTCCTATAGGACTTGGAGAAGATACATACCACATTTAGTACGACGAGGCTGATTAGCATCAGCCGAGACCTCTTCCAAAGTGCATATGCTCGCACACTGAGGATGACTATGCATGCAATGGTGAGATCGTTCAATGTAATCTCTGCAGATAATAATAAGACTTACTTTCCGCAATCAAGCCGCCTATGAAAGCGAAATCTGGATGTAGCGGGAGCGATGAGGAAGTACGATCGAAAGGAAGATACGTTTCGTACACATGGATGCCGCGTAGACAGAATGACAATGCTACGATATTTTATGTGTTAAGTTAAGTTCGCCGGAAATGCGACGAAAATGCATACCTCGACATTCATGTTATTCAGAAAAAGATCTTTAGACGATTCGTTAATCACATTAAAAGAGAATCGCGGGGTAGAGCGCTCACAGAATAACATAGTTGATGTGTCAACGAACGCCAGATAGCGGGTGGCCAGATAAAGCCAAGTCCCTAGATTCCAGTGATTTCGCCAGATGAAATTAACCTACGTTATAATCGTTGAACGTAATATATAAGGCACCCAATACGTGTCTGCGGACCCACCTCTTCTTCAATGTTTATAATTGTGTCATATGTCTTTGAAAGAGACTTGGTTTTCATCTGTGCCTCCAATTCGAGCGAAACTTACAAGCAAAGTCGCACTGGCAACTGTTTGCCGTCAGCAATGACATTGGGTGAAGACAGAATAGGGTAGCTTCTTACGATTGACATACTTGATGCTAGAGTCAGATACACTCTTAAATGAAGAAGAGATGACTCACTTTTACTATCACGACCTTGTGCAAGCCGTTCACTATAACGCCCATCGTTCTTCCGCAAAGACGTGAGGGGTGCGTCACCTTTGCTGCGCGAGAAGGGTTCGATTAAATAGTCCCGTCGAGTCAATTTTGTCTTCAGTTCTTGATTTAAAGCGCGTCGAAAGAGGTGATAAGAAAAAATATATTTCCTTAAGATGGAACTCGCTAGTGCAACAACTTTGAAGCCGAGCTCAGAACAGGCTTGACGCGGGTTTACCATCAGATTCTAGTTTCTCGGAGCAAGTGGCCATCCACCAGTCTCTCAACGATCAACACCGTCGAGATGCGCCATGTGCGTTCGTCCTTGAGAACACTTAGAAATTTCTACCGATCTCACGACGGTGCATCTCTGGATGGCGATGGTCAATTTGAAAGACGCGCCATTCGGAATCATCTACGGCCGAGTATGAGACATCTTAGTAGAAAGATAGCCGTAAGATATCACTACGTACTTGAGCAAATAGAAACCCATCTTATAAAGTAGCATGCTCACTGATTTCATCGAGATTAAATCACTTTCAAAGGCATAGGAGTGACTCAGCTGCAGCTGTTGAGCAAGCGTTTGACGAAAGATCAACATCACACCACTTGAATTCACCTTCAAGTTTTCCTCATGATACACGTCGAAGTCGTGTCCACAAGCAAGCGAAGATGAATCGTTGGTGGAAGGAAGCGTCGAGCACGGTCGTGGCAAAACGTTGTGTTCCTTGGGGATCCGGGAAGCACCGATGGCTGTGCCATCGTCAAAATCCCCTCACTGAGTCGCTGTTTTAATTGTTTTGTGGAATCATGTCAGCTATCCCGGGCCCTACTAGCCCCTAGCTTCAAGCAGCACCACTGCTTTCTACATGTATATTTTTATGCTTGCGATGAAACACACATTCTTGCGATGGAACATAGACGACAGAAATAATTCGAAATCATACCCAAATGGACCTACTTGGAACCGCGCGCTGGCAATCTTCCTTCCGAATATCGTCCAAAATTCTAGGAGAGAACCGCTGCCGACAAAATTGAGCAAGAGCACCGTCATTTGGGACAAGCAACGGGGGTCGATGGCAATATCACATTCTCTGAGTCGGATTCCGCTATTCCGACGTGGTCACCCTCGTCAATGACTGTATGGGTTTCCTTTGTAATGTGGATGGTAAAAGCATTCGGTTTCTGATAAACCAAGATAACGAGTTCAGAAAATCAGCTCTTTCCATCAAGTATACTCACCTTTCCAGTTGATTGCACGCCATTCAAGTTTCGCAGAGCCACACTGAAGAGTTCACCACCAGTGGGATCCGAATCACGTCCTAAATCGAACGAACCGATTTGAGATGCGTTGTAGGTGCTGTACCTTGAATGAAGCCTGCATGTGAATTTGAGTCTCTTGACTGCCCAGGACTACGTAGCGCAAATGAATCTAAGCTCACACTGTCATAAATGAGTTCAGATAGACTTGGATGAAAATAGTTCAGAGATTGTGCAACAGATCATTACGCATGAGAGAGCGTACCTCCGCCAACCGCTTGAGTGAATGCTAAGGATATTAATTTCGATCTCATGCACAGTGCCTGCGTAAGAAGAAGGTTAAAGCGTGATTAATAATGCTAATCGTCGACGAACTAACACAGACAAAACCAGTGGCAGATAACACGCTATTTGAATTTGATGAGTACCTTGCGACATGACCATAAAATTTTGAGTTTTACCTCGCGAGCCATCCAGCATTCACGGCATACAGAATGATAGTAGAGAAAACCGAATCGTTACTAAACGTAGAAAAACAATGTTAGCACTAGCGAGAGCTCGCATCGCTCTGACGTCTTACCTCGTATACGATTTTCTGTTTGTTGCCAGGTATTTTGACAGAAGTACAGCTGTACCTATGTCTGAGACTGCGCCAAGGCCTAAAGTCGTGTCGAAAAACCGCTACAGTGGTAGAAGTGGTTCAGGAGATTGCCGACTTAGATATCAAATTATCACATACTTGAGTTATCCCAGAGTACCTTAGAAGCCAAGGGACGTGATATCTGATCGGCACGTCATTATATTTCACTTGTAAACGTCGATCAAACTTACGCGAGGATGGTAGTCGCTACGGTGTCGTTGAATCGTTTGTTAGAAACGGAAAGGAATGAGTGAAAATGCAGAATGTGATTCGTACCTATGCAGGAAACTAAATTTATGCATACAAAATTTGTCTGAGCAACCAGTTATTACAAAGCCGGCAGAATAGCACTCACTGATCCCAAGAGTCCCGAGCGCAAACTTTAAGATCACAGTCAGATTGTGCAGAATTCAAACCCAGAAGCTACGCACAAACGGTAAAGAGACCAAGAGGCTCCGTTTGTATACTATAAGTACTTCAGCTAGCATTTGGCGGATGCAGACATACCAACGTACCAACGTATAGTCTGTGCGCCAAGAAACTGTAAATTAGCGCGGCAGTCAGTCCTGTTAGAGTGAAAGTTCTATTTTCAGGGACTTGCAGACGCGTCACCATCGCGGGGATGCCCTACAGGAAAGTGAGAATCTACCTGGATCGCGATAAGAATAGCTTACCGATACGAGCAAAAGCAGCTCAATGACCGAATCAGCAGATTAAATACGAGGATCTCGAGAAGACGAGTCACCCTTACTTTGATGGACCTGGAATTTGCTCGTCACCCACTCCCAACGGCGAGGAAGAGGACACATAATAGAATCATACCATACAGGACGAACCAGAAAATTAATCTGAAGGCGACGCGAGACCAAGTAGTAGTAGCTACACATATCAAACACTTCAACTGCGAACTGATTGAGGATCCATGTCACGGACCTTTGATGCATTATGAAAATCGAGCTCGCAGCGATCAGGCACCTGATGGGGAGAAAGCTCAGAAAAGGTCTTTTTCTTGAGGCGCAAGCTCTCACCAGAGTATGAGCACCTATTTGATGAGGAGGCTTAAATCAGCTTTTCTCTAAGGGTTTCAAAAGCTCAGCGCTCACCAATCTCTGGAGGATAAAGTGATCGCGCGGAAACATACGGAAGTAACGAAATACTTGGTGACTCGTCAGTCCAAATAGGCTGTAGAAATATTTATAAAATGTCAGTATGATACAGCAAATATGCTGTAGCGGCGGGTCAAACGTACATGGCAGATGTGTAAGCGCCTACAAGAGTAACACCCATGCTAGGCAGCAGAGTCGAGTCAAGTGGTTCAAGC
Organism: Schizopora paradoxa; assembly: GCA_001020605.1. Classification (NCBI taxonomy): domain Eukaryota; kingdom Fungi; phylum Basidiomycota; class Agaricomycetes; order Hymenochaetales; family Schizoporaceae; genus Schizopora; species Schizopora paradoxa. Next base: position 24,625 of record KQ085964.1, read on the forward strand.
GACATTGACCTCAATAGCAGAACCTGCGTAAAATAAATAAGTAATATGCATTTGAAGATACGAACAATGATGAATTCCTCACTGTCTCCAGGAATCGAGTGTCGCGATGTCGAGCGCAGTAAGGCGACGACGGAAAGGCGTTGGATGACTCGAGATACTAATACTACCGGGAGTAACGCACAAAACCAGGTTTCTTTTTGCCACCTTCCCAGAATCACGCATCATGGGATGAAAGAGGACAATGATCCTCGATGTCGGATCCAAACCAATCCGTGGTATCAACGAGATATTCGGAAGCAATAAAAAGTCGATGTCACTTGTGCCAGAATGGCATATCTACTCAACTCGGTTCAACGCCTCTGTTGGACTTTGGGGAGCGTGTGAGAGACGTGCGTCGGAGGCTTCGAGGAGATGCTGCAAGAGCCCAGATGCATGTACGGTTTCGTTACGTAGACCAGCAAAAGATTGAACTGAATCGTTACCAGTGCAACTTTGCAATGATTATGATCATTTAAACCTGATTTTTTTGCTGTAGCTGATCTTCCTGTTCTAGATTGCAGATGCAGGATGGAGGGCGCCAGACGAGCTTGTCAAGAGTGTTCATCATCGTGGAAGTTGAAGAGAAGAGGGGCCGGAGCAGAAACCGTAATCGTGAGATCAAGTTCAAGCGACGCACGTGGAATGCAAATACACCTGTCCTGATCGCCGCTTGCTTCCTGTTCCGACATTTAACCTCGTTTCCGACTCTTGTCCGTCATCATCAAGAAGTCATCGAAACATGTGAAGGCAATGTGCTTCAACACGTCAAATAGTTAGTTAAAAGACCTTCTTTGTAACTTTGTTCATGTGCGTGAATACACGTGAGGGGTCTCCGTGTAGTGTACGTGAGAGATGCTTCGAAACGTTCAGATGCACACTCTCGTTTACGATCATCGGGTGCAGTGAAGCATCATCAATCATTGGGACCAATGTTCTCTTTTCAATCGACGTCGTAGTAGTCCAACCCACATTAGTATTCTTCACCTAAAGTGGCCATCGCATTGTGAAGGGGACAAGTACATTGTATGCAACCAAAAACCAGGCCTCGGAACCGTAAGCCAAAATCACACCATGCCTTCGCATTCATCCCTCCAGCGGAAGAACCTTCAGCTCTAAGGGCATATTTGTGGTATCGGTAAAGCCCTCCAAATCCACGGGGTGCTTCTGCATGGCATGTTCCTCGGACTGCACCTGGTCCTGTAGTCAACGACGTTTCCGAATTGAATGTCGATAGCATTCACTCACAATCTCACCAACATCGGTAGAAGAGACTTTGCTGAGCTGCACTGAAGATCGGAAGCCGACCTTTGGGAGAAGACGATTACCGATAGTTCCCCGCGTTAAAAACGATTACAGATTTGGAACACTCACCCGTCTCCGCACATGGAATGAACTTAGAATATCGGGTTCGTGCGAGTGGGGCTCATCGCCCTCATTCAATGCAAACGAACCATTCTCACTCTCCCGAAGGAAGCCTTGTCGAGAGTTCACACTAAGGGATATCCGTCAATCAATCTTTTTGAAGAAAAATGAACTCTAGAAGAAAACTTACACAGCGAGTAGAGAGTTTGTGTAAACTTCATTAAATCAATTTATCCGCAGATATTTGAATAAATTGAAAGGGGACGTACGCTTGCTGACAAGGAAAAGTGCACCGGCATAGATGAAATTTGTTTTCATCGTCACAATCTATCATCGCAGTTATCAGCGGGACGCATCTGCAGCAAACGCATTCGCAGGCACGTACGCATGTGAGGACAAATGAGTTGTATATTCTGTTTGAACATTGAGCTGCTTCCGTAATTGAAATAGAGCATGAATCACTTACACCGTAAGGAATCCGGCATTTATCATATACAGGAGAAGCTTGTCAATGACCGTGTCCGTTCTAATATGACAATAAGTGTTTAATTTCCCAGAGGTTCGAGACTATGAGAGAACATTCGTTGAAAATCCAGTCTTACTCTTTTGCAAAAACCAGCACAGCGATATGGTAACGCATAGATCGGACACGATATTCAAGATTATAGCGCAACACACAATCCACTGGAACGAAGTTTCGATTTCAGCGTTGATAGAGCTGGCGAATAAGAGAATTTGCAAACCCAAAAGTGCTCAAATTTCTCAAAGGTGTGCGTCGTGAAGCTGAATATACCGTCAATGCTATAAAATGACCTGTATGCTTTGTTTGACATACGAGACAACGGTACCAGCTTTTTGTATGAGTGAGTGTCAGAATGTTTGCGAAAATGAAATAGAAATCGTCACCGATGCTGAAGCCTAATTCGTCATCAAATGAGTCAAGCAAAAGGTGACAATAATCAAGACAAACCTAGACGGGAGATCGAGACGGCCATCTCAATTTCTCGTGAGCTTGAAGCATACTCATGGATTTTGGAATTCACGTACTACGAAAATAACGATAGGCCAGCTTTTGCTGACTGAGGAGATGTGAGTAAAGTAGGCTACACGAGCAAATCACTGCAACTCACACTGGTAGATTCGCCGCGAGAAGAAACTAGAGTACACATGGCGAAGATAATGAGAGAGAAATTCAACGTGGCGCAGTTCACAAACCCGTGGGCCAGTGTTGCTATCAAGCACTGATTATTCGATCATAAATTTGGCTGCGCGCGAACAATTTTGAATGACAGACCGTCAGTGCAATGGAAAGCTGTAGATCAGTTCGTCAGAACTTATGTGAGACATATTTAAGAGAACTGAAGGACTCAACACGCATCGACCAAATTCCAAACGTCAGCGCCGCCAAGTCGAAGTAATTGGAAACAAGGTAATAGTAGCTTGATTTTCGATATTTAGATGGAGAATCGCCGTAGTTTGTGGCAAAAGGTACCAAGTGTGCATCATTAAAAACGAGTGGAAAGTGTCCAACGAGCTAGACTTTTTCATCAGTTCGACCGTCAAAGTTGTAGAAGAGGACGCACAGCATTGTTCCAACCTTATTCACATCCGTCATTCAACATGCGCTTCAAGTCGCTCTGCAGATGAAACCACCCACCGAAATTTTGAGAAAAAGTTTATCGCTCGGATACATCCTGTAGTATCGGTAAGATTGATGCACGACGACCCCGTACAAGCTATCAAATAAGGGGGTTTAGTTCGTCGTGAAGTAAAAGTGAAGAGTGAACATCTGGTCTTACGGCAGAGCACAAAAACATCCCACAAGGAGGGCCCCTAGGGTGCTGTCGAAAGCGGGCAAGAGCGATAACTGGTCGGAGGAGGTCTCTGAAGACATTGTCGATTGAAATCCGGCGTCCTTGTTACTGTGTAGCCGACAGCAAAGGCACTGGAAAATGAAGTTAGTGTCGCGGAAAAGGAGATGAAATATCCCTGGTACTCACTTCTCGACCCCCCGATTATTAGTACGCAAGTCTTGAAGTTAGTTTACCAAGAAAAGATGGGGTCGGAGGCGACCACCATCAGAGGGGTTTTTGCAAACAATTCTGCGGCTGAAAACTATCGAAGTATCAACGAAGCTGATGCAGATTTGCTCGAGGTTATGATTAGGCATGTACATCAGCAACGCACCGTGGAATCTTGTGTTATGGATAACTCGTCCAGGACAAGGTAATTGCAAAGTCGAAATTGAAATGAATCCGCCTGGACCCTAGTCAGATTTGGAGTTCGGATTGGCTATCATCCTCGTCGTGGAATGTATCTTGAGAATTCTGTTGTCCGCACGTCTCATTGATGATGATACTCCGTTGAATTGATAAGGTCGTGGTCATGGGATAGAACGAGTTCGTGTCTGTGAGTCTCCGGAACCGTGAACGTCGTGAAGCGAACACGGACTTCGATTTCGTACCGTGTGAATGTATCCGCTTTGGGGAAAAGATCAACATTTGGACGTGCTTTCGTGCTTTGTTCTTCGACTTGCATCCCGCCGTCACTCTTCTGCGTATTGGATCATAATTCGCAATTTGCATTACTGCTGTTGCCTGGCCCGAGGTCTCTCATCTCCATGCGTTGCATCAGGTTCTCAATCAACAAGGTGTTTTGACGTTTGCTTCTACGGAGTTCTCGTACCTTTCTGCTGATACCTTCAATAGCCGGGTAAACGAGGATGGGAGTCTCAATCTACCTAGCAAAAAGATATCAACAGCTCTGTGCTGAAAAAATCGTCTCGCACAACCCAGCCATCCCCATCCTTCTCTCCTTTCCCCCAACCCTGCTATCCCCTTCAGCAGAAGCACCACTGCACTAGTCAAAATGTCGGATGCTGGCAGTAGTGGCAGCGAACGTGTCCATTTGGTTACGTTTACTGCCCATGACACCGACGACGCAAGAAACTGGTCGACCTTGAAAAAGGTCCTCGTCGTCGCCCAGGTGTCTCTGCTCACGTTCACGGCGTGAGTTAGCTTACCCCTTGTTGCATCGCTGAGTTTGCTTACGTCCATCCTTAGAGGGTTCGGTTCTCCTATTTTCGTTCGTCAATCTTTACGACTTTGTTCAATAGCTTCTCACTACTTTCGTGAAGGCTCCGGCAGAGCTACAGCTCATTGAACGCTTCCGCGTCAACCAAGCAACGGCCGACTCTGGTTTAGCGGTCTTCGTCTTAGGTTTTTCGTTCGGCCCTCTTTTCTGTATGTTCGAAACAATTCATTTCATACTTTTTCTTTCGCTGAACGAACACAGGGGGTAATACTCGTCTCTCGTTTATGATAACGAACATCGCTGAAGCGGCGCTTAGGTCCAATGAGTGAAATGTATGGGCGACGACTTCCGTTCCTTATTTCATGGCCCCTTCTTGTTGGTGAGTGATTCAAGTAAAAGTGTCTCTTCTTTCATTCAAAACTCCTTCTTAGTCTGTACTGTCCCGAGCGCATTCTCAACAAGTGTTCCTGTAATAATTGTCTGTGAGTTCGGCTACCCTCTTTTCTTCTCCGACGAGCTGTTGATTGATGCGCCTTGCAGTCCGTCTCTTCGCGGGGTGCTTCGCGGCATGTGCATCGAATAAGTAAATCGGATCTTTTGTTTCCATATTCAAGAAATCTCTGACAAACTTTCCGCCATCCAGCGGCATTGGGATTATCACGGAGTCAGCAGCCTATTCCTTCTGGAATTGACGCCTATTTTAACTGAGTTTTCTGCACAGCATGTTTGATAACTCTGACGTCCACGCTCGGTCAAAAGGTACGCAACATAGATGTTCTAATTCAAGCTCTGCACTAAAACAATGTTAAGCTTTGGCATGGCTGTGAGTAACTCCAGTCTTACTCTTATAAGTCGTAGAACTGATATCGCTCATAGTGCTCTCACGTTCTGTATCGGGCCGTGTCTGGCGTTACCCGTCGGATTCTACGTAGTCGCTAAAGCAGGACCTGAGTAAGTACTAATCTTCACATGCCGTGTTGAAAGTTGCGCTTACCGCGAGTAGGTTCTGGGTCCTCCGAGTATTTTTCTTCTTCACAGCAGCCCTCCTCCCAGTAGTGTGGTTGTTCCCAGAAACCCACGGGCCCACTATCCTTGCCAATCGCGCGAAGAAGATGCGCAAGGAGGGCGTGATTGGCGCTCGTGCTGCTCATGAAGAACATCATGTTTCTTGGGGGCAGATTATTGCCGTGCATATCTTGCGTCCAGCTAGTAAGTTCACCGATAACAACAACTCGATACGTTTACTTAGCGGATTCTTAGAAATGCTATTACGGGAACCCATCATTCAAGGGAGCTGCATTTGGATGGGTATAGCATCTGCCGTCGTATAGTGCGTATTGTCATGCCCAATTATATTTTCTGTACTGACTGCTTGCGTCGTATTTGCTTAGTTTGATGTTTGAAGTCTACCCGATCATCTATCTTGAACAGGTGACAAATATCTATGAACAATCATTGGCAAATCTAACCGAACAGCATTCTAAAGCACGGGTTTTCTGTGGCCTTTACAGGCCTTCCTTTCTTCTCCTTGGTTATAGGCTTTGTTTTAGGCGTTGGCTTTTTGCCTATCCTTCTGAAGTTCGTCTTACCAATCCCTTTCCCGAAATTCCTGCAACCGTCGACTGTGACATCGAATTCTCCGGAAGCAATCATGAAAGTGTCGTTGATTGGATGGTCAGTGCCAAATCTTCGTCATGTCGATGACCGGAATCATACATTGACTCTACCTTCCGTCTAGTATTCTTATGCCGATCTCTCTCTTTTGGATGGCGTGGTGAGTAGTCCGAGTGATAACAAGAAATTCATCGTAGAACTTACCTCTGCAGGACGAGCCAACCGGAAACTCACTGGGCAATCTCAGCAGCGTCTGGCATACCGTTCGCGTTCTCAACTTTATTGGTCATTCTGACGTTTGTCACATAGTAAGCCATCTTCTGCAGTATATTATTAATGTCTTCGCTAACATCAGTTTTGCGTTCAGCACTTCTCAAACTTACTCTGTGTACACAAATAGTGCAAGTGCCTGCAACTCGTTCTTTAGATCTATTGCGTCTGCAGTGCTGGCGATCGCATCTCACAAAATTATCTCCTCGTTGGGGAGCAATTGGGGAAGTAAGTTTTCTCTGTCCATTGCCTTCCGATTTTCCAATATCTAAGACTAAAAATGTCAATACTCGACTGCAGTATCGCTTTTTGGATTTCTGACCTTTGGGCTTCTCCCAATCCCTCTCATCTTCCTGCGTTATGGTCAAAACATGCGAGCTAAGTCGCGATTCGCTCAGGAGGCCAGCTCGATTGTCGAGAAGACTCTTGAGGTTGCCTCGGATAATACAAGCGTGGAGCGCGGAGATGAACTTGAAGTGGAAAAGCGAGTGTCATTGACATCTTCGAGTGAGGTTTGAGAACGAGTCGGTTCGTATAAAACATTATGGCCATTTTTTCATCACGAATACTGGCTTCCGAATCGTTGACTATCGAATTGTATAAGCAACAAAGCTCTACGAAATTACGAACAATAATATTTGCGTGTAACTTGAACGCACCATTTTTTTTTGATTCCTCGTCGAAGTTCGTGATATCTGTACCATGATTTGTACATATATTTGAGTCCCAAACACGAAGTTCTGTAGAAAGCAAAGAATACTATTAACATCAAACGTGCCTTCTCCTTCGTTGAGGCATTATGCCCGTAAGTTCAAAAACAAGTGAGGTGCTTAACATTGGTGTGTTGGTGGCAATTTGGTGCCAGTGGTGGAACGCACGCTGCACGACTGCGGGGTTTGCCGAGCAGTCTTGACACTGCGACCAACTTCAACCGACACGCTCAAGCTCTTTCATCTCGCGACTACTCGCGATTGTGATTTCACTTTTTCTCTAGCTTTCTCTAGCTCGACCTTGCTGTGAGCAGCATACGTCAAGGAATAGCCGAAATCGACGTTTAGGGGTTCGTCGAACCTGGAGGCGATTCGCGAACGCTGGACATTCGAGAAGCTTGGTTGTATACGATGTGCATGGGTAGCTTATGGAATAGTGGTGGGTATTCTGAAATCACTTAATCTAAGTCTGGATCTTACGAATACTATAGGGCAAACGCACCCTTCATCCAAGCTTGAGGGAAACCTGGGAAACCTGTCAATGACTCTTTAGATCTTGTGAGCCTGGGCGACGAATACCAGCAAGAATCCTTCGATCTGCGAGTCTCAAGCCTGAGAATTGGCTTACGATCCGATACGTACGTCTCCTCTTCAATCAGTCTTGAGAATGTCTCAAAGGCCATGTGAAAAGAAGATCGACGTGCACCAGAGTATACGAAGGTCCTTCCGCATTATCCTGGCCCTGCTGGACTCGACGGGCCTCCGATCCCAGCTTATCCATCGAAAAATTGTCGGATACATGGGCTTGTCGTCGATAAATCAATCTACGCTGCCGATCGCGGGCCTGACTTGCGTTCTGGACCTTCCTTCTTCCTCGCGATTCGCCATGGGCCACTACCACGCTAAATCAATGATTTCATGATTTCATGCGCAGAATCTCTGTATGTGATCACTTTTTCTGTCTCTTTGTTAAAAAGCGCTTTATGGATTCTGTTTTATTTCTGTGTCTGCCCTAATTTCCATTTCTGTGATCGATCTAGCATGGACACCTTGCTTTGAAAATGGCGACGTAATGAACGACTCCATTGTCAAGAACTGCGGTCTTTCGGATGCAGATCTCTTCGAACCTTCGAGCCTTTGACATGCAAATGACGGGTGGCATATCATTCGCGGCGTACGCGCACGTCGGGATTAATGTCAATTCACGCCGCCACTTTGCTTCTTGTGGAAGCTATCAGCCAAAAACGTGCTGCGTGCCTTTGTCCATCCATCGAATCAATTGGTATTGAAGGATGCGCCTGATGCGACAACATTCTAAATTAAGGCTACGAATCAATGTCCCGCCCTCCTCGAGCATATAATGCGAATAGTACGTCGGTGGATCGTCGCCCATTTCCACTTGGGTGCTAACGTTCGTTTCATTGCAGGTTTATTCGGTTGGAGTGCATAATGAATAGTACTATCAGCCTTAGTCTGGCTACGTTGCTGGCTTTGTCGGTTGAGTGTATACTCTTCGGTATGATCCTTAAGTACTCCGGCGACCCGAGCTGACAACGATGATAATTTCAGGATTATTCTTTGCCCTCGCGCTCGTTACGCTTCATATTCTTGTCGACAAGGGTGCATGGAAGGTCTCAAAGCATCGTTTAGCCATGACCGTCATCATGATATCGATGACGGTACTGGGAGGAGCCGTAAGTCTTGTTATTTTGCACTCGTTGCCCATCGTAATCAAAAAGGTTCCATAAAGCACGTCGCCATTGATATCCGCCGAGTTGTCCTTGCCTTCATCATGCAGCCTGAAGGACGAGATGAGCTCTTGAACGATGTCTCGAGTCACCTGTATATCGCGAGGACATCGATTTACGTCGTGCAGACTTTCCTTGGTGACGCGTTCATAGTAAGACCACCAGTTCATGAAGTGGCTTTATCCTCATCCTCCTGCCAGGTCTATCGCGCCTATATTGTTACTGGGAAGAACAAGTATATGGTACCCTTCTCAATTGCCTGTATTTCGGCATCGATCTGTATGTCACGTTCATACAACTGAGGAAGTTCTTTTAACCGTTTCCCGTGATTCCTAGGTATCTCAGTCTTGTGCGGGATTAAGTATTCGAAGGCATCTTGGACAGCGACAGTCTTTGATCTGACTCCCTGGACGATTTCTTATTTCTTCGTGACTTTCATTATTAATCTAACTTGCACTGGTAAGATGAGTTTCCGTGGCGAAATTCTTTGAATGTATTCCTGAAATGCTCGGCAGTCATTATCTCCCTTCGAATTTGGCTGACTCGACGTGATGCGGGTCCTATCCAAGCGCACAAGCATACGTCTCAAGCTCTGAAGATTGTCGTGGAGTCCGGCGCTGCATATTCGATCCTGCTTGTCACCCTCGCAGCGACGTACGTGAGCAAGAACTGGTCTCAATACATCGTCATGGATGCACTCGTGCAAGCCATAGTAAGTCGTATTGCTCTCGAACATCCATTTAACATAATTGACCTTATTTTAGGGAATTGTCTTCACACTGATTCTCCTGCGTGTCTCCCTCGGAGTTGCGCAAGAGAATCCGTTTGGCTTGGCGAATGTTCCTCGGACTCCTCAGTATGACATCCACCAACGCCCGATGTCGAAACATGTGGCAATCACCATAGGGAGGGATAGTCTTGATTTCTTGCGTCGGTCAGGTTCGATGAGCTCTGCTACGATGGTAGCGGTCACGATGGGTAATGGGTTAGAGAATTCGATCAAAGGTGGACCAGAGATGCATAACAATGTGGCAATAAGTGGATCGTAGATACTACACGGGAAAGGGGTGTGCATAAAATGACGAAACAAGTTAATTTAAAGTCTCGATTATGAGTGGACAACGGGCAACCAATCAGCTTGCGCGGACATGAACCCGGCTGTTGCCGAAACGACAAGGCTTCGCTGGTTGAGTGTGTGGAAGTCGTTCCGCCACCGTCACTGCAACCATCCTCTTTTTCTTGAAAACTGCCTCACATTTGAACAGAGGAAAGTTATTGGCTCTCTCGGTGCTTTGAAAGATCTCCTTTAAATTGTGCTCCGTTAAACAACCGAACCCCTTCTGACCCCAACGACTTGGATCCACAAATACGAGGGAACTCCGGATCGATGAACGAGAATGCCAACGGATAAAGACATCCACGAGGAGCGTTGGGCGTCAAATCTATTGTCGAGGGTGTGCTTTGGTCACTCTGCTGTTGTCTATTGGACGGATTCGTGGAGGTGAGCATTTGACGTCGTAACTGCTTGGTTTGAATGATGATTTATCCTACTTCCAGGATGATTGTGACGATTGCTAATTCGCTAGTATACCTGCAAGTTCAAGCATGAAGACCGAGGTGTTTATATCATTCCGCTTGATGTCAACACTTGGACGGCTTTACTCTACCCATTTTCCTGGCTTGCAATTGGCGGCTCCTTCACGGCCACGCATCTCATCACCGGCGAGTTCTTTCGTCGATCATTTGCCTACGGCCTCGAGCGCATCTGATGTCGAGGCCTGAGACTCAAAGCTTCGTCGACGTTTGCTTATGGGGATTCGGAAGCGATACTTTCCAATCTGAATGGTGTTAGGAGGTGAGGGCGCCTATGGGTCTCGCACTGGTGCTCAAGGTGAACTCGTGCCATCTTTATTTCGTGGTGAGCCCTTGCCCTTGAACGACTGAAGCAGAACCAGATGAAACATCGAAGCTTAGGCTGTCATTCACCTCTCAGAGACGTTCTCTCCCATGCGGATCAATTGGCCATGTGCGAGTACTCGCTTTCTCAAGTTCATTGCTATGCACGCCGTCTTTGGGTCCGTCTCGTGCCGTCTGCTGTCTTGATGCGAAAGTCGAAACCTGATGGATTATGTCCGCCCTTCCAGGGCATTGATTGAGCGGTAAGTCTATTTGTCAGATCAAAACCCCAGTTTTTCCTATGACTTATAAATTTCAAGCTCTTCAGCTTGTAAGCAGACCTTCTTCCCCTCAAGAATGGCGGAGCCGACTGGACCCGCACTGGATCGAACGATTAGGTATGTGGATGATACACGGTACCTCGCTCGTAAGTTGTCAGACTTTCGATTTGGCCATTGAATTAACCATTAATTCACTAATCGCTATTTTCGTAAGTGGTTGGCCTGACCATCCTAGTCTACGATGCTATTCTTACGCTTCCCAACGAATTGTATTTTGTCTGGCTGTCCCCCAACCGCAAAACGAGTACGGCAACTCGTATAGCGTATGCTATGAATCGGTACGGGACAATCGTGATGTCTGCTCTCTTCCTAACCGGTGGGCACTTTCGTTGCTGTCCTCAAGATGCGTCTGACTCATCCCAGTTCTGTTTCCGGGCGCTTCGGACGATACAACATGGGTGAGTAGTAACCTTCAAAAAAATTCTTAGGCGTTCGCTCATGTTCAGTTTTGAATTGTATCAAGTAATTCTACACTCGCGGCCGTATGCGCTTCCTTTCTCTCATACGTATCGCAGGTGTATGGCATTGCTTACGACGGTCATGGTGCTATACAACTTGACCTGCAGTTGTGGAAACGGTAATTCTGCTGGTATTGTAGGTTTACACCAAAGAGATCATAATGTCATTTGCAGGTCTTATACTCCGATCGCTACTTCGAGTCTGGGGTTGTACCGGGAGACTTGCTTGGATGATGGGAATCGGATATGCGTTAACGCACTCCGTTATCGTCGCTTTCGCAGGATTGGCTATCAAACAAGTCGATGGTGCGTAGCTACTGCATTCCTATCTAACATCGGACAAGTACTGACCATTTGATGCTACAGATAACATCGCTTTTGCAAATCTTCTTGGATTTATTGCTTGCGCATTGCCAAAGACTCCCAACTCTTTCCTCGGAGCTTTCATACCGGCGGTAAGGATTTCTACGGAAGCGCCGACGCCAGCGTAAATGTTCAGAAGCTTTTTTCCTTGTCAGGCCGTATTGGATTGTTACGCGTTCGGCCTGCTATTAGGAAACGCTCTGTCAAGACCTCGATCTGCTTCGCAACACCTTCTAGACATGCTCCTCAGGGACGGATTGGTTTACTTCTTGGTGCGTCGACGGCCACTATGCCGAGTGCGTTTTTCAACTTTTTTTGTTGGCTGATCGTACCTTCCCCGTTCGTAGATCTGTTTCCGTAAGAAATCACTGTTTGGGCTGCGATCCTGTGATTGACCCGTCTTCAGTAACGAAGACCATCAACATCGCTGTTACAGCTGGAGCGCCGGTGCGTGTCAAACATTCCGTTTCTTGCCTTACTATTAGCTCGGCGTCCAATCTAATCTTTTGATGTTGCAGACTGCCTTGGTCTTCGTATCATGGGGGTGAGACGGGACTGGCCTTCAAATGATGACGTTTTCTTTCTAATGCGGTCCTCCTTATAGATTCGGATTCGACCTAGGTGCTGTTGCAACAGCGAGACTTTACCTACGGATGTGCGAGTCCGATTTCTTGCCGAATAATGCTAGCGAGGTTTACGAGACGGATAATCGCTCGTCGTACGCTTCGTTCATCGACAGCATAGTAGACGAGGGAGAATTGGTGTCGAGGAAGGTTTGGCAAGAAAGATAGAATATTGTGCGACAGGATCATATCTATGGTAAATATTCTGTGGAGGTCTTATTGTAAGAACCCATTGTCATATCATAATTTTGCGCGAATCTAATTCAAATCGTGAGCGTGCTTCTAGAGGACAGGAAATTTTTGGTTGGATGAGCCTTTACCTTGGTCCCGGTCACTTCGGTGTATCGGCTTGCAAATACTTCCGAGAACTTGTCCACATCTAAGTACGCGACCTGCAGAACCTCGTCGCCATCCCCACCACTGAGCAACTCGCGATAAAATTCGTTTACGCGACGATTCCGATGTTGAAGGGCTGGGTCGTTCACGTTCTTCCTCATCGGCGAGTCCGTCGGTTTCGAGACTCTGAACACGAAGGACGCAGCGTCGAAGACGGCGCTTGGGGCGACCAGCATCGCATTGCGGTGAGAGTCGGAGATGGATTTCGCAATCGCCAAATGCGTCGGCGATGGAGTCGGGACGTCCGGGGATGGGAATACGTCTGAGGCGATTTGGTAGATGCTGACGAGGCTGCTGGGGATCGCAGCGAGGCTGGTCAACCAGATACCGTCCGGAAACATCGACAGCAGGTGGCCAAACAGGTTCGCGAACAGGCTGATCGTCAGGCCTGATCGTCTCTCCGCAGGGTGGATACACGTCAACCCTGTGTGGAGGACGGTGTCGGAGCTGGTTTGTGGGACTCGGATGTCGAGGAAGATTGCAGAGGAGAATGCGATGAGCTCTCCCGTGTCATCCCGCCGGGCGACTGCGATTAGTTTGTCGTCCAGCGCCTTTGGGGTGAGTGAGAGGCATTGGTATTCCGGGATCGAAGAGAAGCACTGCGAGGCCGGTGCTCGTAATTCGTGGATGAGGACGAGTTGCTTTTCGCGAGGCCATTCAAGACCTGGACGCTCCAAAACCTCGCAGGAGTAGCTCGACATGGGGTAGAGATTAGAGTACGAGCAGAGCGGCGAGGGGACCTTTTTCTTTTGCTGATATTGTCGGATAGTGAAGATCAAACCGATACCAGCGGACCGCCCATAAGTCAGGTTATTCAGAACGGCCATTGGCGGAGCCAGTTCTCCAGCGAGTCCTCGTGCAAGCTTCTCCCATTCGTGATGCGCGATCGATCTCATTGCTGAGCATTCAAGTTTAGTACCACCGCTGGGTCCGGGCAACCAACGCTCACCGGAAGATCGAGGAAGTGAAAACCGCTCAAGCGCTTTTAAATAAAAGATGAATTTGATATATTTGATACTTCGCAAAACTTACTTAGAAATACATTAAAAATGATCTCGACCCCGCAATGAGGGAGTGGTTTGCAATATAGAATCCCTCCTCTTCACTCTCTTCCTTCTTGTGACTAAAGGTGCGCACGAAGCGCAAAGACCAACCTTTCACCATTCTTGTCCTTGGGAGCGTAATGCTCGTTGAACTCAGCGAGAAGATCCGGGTCGTTGTAGAAAAGAGGTTCTAGCCGGCTGTTCATGTGTGCATATGCCTGAAAACGAGAATAGATCATTATAACGCGTAAGACTCAGATATTGAGAGTCTCTTACCTGTTCGCAGTCGTGATCCGCATCATCTTCGCGCAAGGTGGCGAGGAACTGATGATATTTTTCCGGGTCGTTTCTGAACCTCGCCTTGACCTTGTTCACGTATTCCACCGCGCGATGGAATTCTTCTAACTCATACGTCATCTGTGGTCCAGGAGTCACAGATGGGGTGCCGGTACTAGAGCCTTGATCGACTAGCACGAGCAAATGAGGGGATGGTTTCGTTAGTAAAGGTGAATGATGTGTTGGGCTCGGCACAGTACTTTGTACGGATACGGCCGTATTTTTGGCGCGCGCTTTCGGCCGACACTCTACGGCGCGGTATCAGCATGCATTTGACGCCTTGGCCGTATAATACTAATACGGTGTCGAGCCCCAAGAGAATAAGCATCACGAAGCAGCAACTTACCATTCGTATGCTGCTGCTGAACCGTCACTCCGTGTGGCATCTCGAATGTGATGAACGTCTCTGTCTCTTGTCTGTTGCAGTCGATGAAGTAGCCTGGCGGTAGGAACTTGTTGAAGCCTTGGATGAGATCAGAGTGTCCGCGGAAGAGTGTCGAGATTCGGTCCATCACTCCAGGTGTATCGATACTATGCTGATGGTCAGTAGAATCCAGTTGAAAGAGGGGCGTATAACGCACATGCTACTTTTAAAATTCTCCATAACGTCGAGAAAGTTGTTGTAGACGCCAGGCTCATTGGCGAATTCCGCCTTCACCGTGTCCAGGTAGTTGAGGGCATCCCTCACACGAGGTCCATTGTCGTTTTCATTCATGGTTGTTGAGATGGAAGGAGGCAACGCGTTCGCGTTCGCGTCGCTAATACGTGCAGTGGATTGGGAACGAAAAAGAATGTTCAGTGGCGATCCCAATACTGGTTCCCCGTCCTCAGGATGTCGAGCTGCGATGTGGAGAAGAAGTGTGCTTACTTTGCTAGAGCAGGTATCTCCTGAGCTCGAAGTTGAAGTGCTCAAGCAACCTCGTCGTACAAGTTGGTGGAAGAGATGGGGGAAAGTGCAAAAGTTGCGGAGGACGTCACCTTGATTGCCGATCATTCATCGAAGGGCGCCAACTTCCGCTTACTTCCGGCCCGGAAAATCTTTTCGTCGGTAAACTAACTTGCCATGTACTTGCTCTCACTTTCGTCTTGGAAAATGGAAAAAGTATTTGTTATAGAGCTGTCCTCGAGATTCGAGTCATTCGACTTCTTGTATTTATCAGGTTCTTATTTTTTCCCGTCGACGCAAAATTTCAATTCTCTTGAGCTCTTCGTCAACTTCCGACGACGAAACTGGATGTGCGAAGCATCATCTAAGTTCAACGGTGTACATCTTCGCAATTTTCAGTGCTAGAAATGCTTTAAAAGTGTATCTCGCAAATCAAATTCCTTCTGACCAATATTTCTCTACCTGTCTAATCAATTTTCAGCTGAACAGTTTGAGTGGTGATCATTGTTGCGGTTCCAGCTATGATGTTCAAAGCCTGAGTTTCATCGACCGTGGAGAATAAATGCTGTAGTATTCCTGGTAAAATAAAATAAATGGTGCGTTCATGCATGAGGGGCGTACTGGTAGATCGATAATTGACGTGTTGACGCCGAAGGCGCTTCCAGCTTTTCATTCTTGGGAAAGTCAGCCGGGAAATTCCGAGAGCACTCTGCAACCGGGCCGAAAGTAAGCGAAAGTCAGTGCCCGTCCTCCTCGACTTTTAGCATTCTTTTGCACTTTCGCCCATCTCTTCCTTGGACTTATCGAACGAGCTTGCTTGAATATCTCAAGAGAATCAACATACTTCTCTATTAAAGCAGACTCCTTTCCGAAGCTCTGCTCTACATCCTGAACGCGTCAACGACAGTTCGACATCCTTGGCCTGAGGACGGTACTAGCAGCGGAATGGCCACGGAACGTTCTTCTTACCGTTCTTCATCTCATTACACTCGCCTTACCTCTTCTCACCTCACAGATCATGACTGCAAACGACGGAGGACTGGGCGCCACGGATGCCTTCAACTATCTGGAAGCGGTGAGGGCGGAGTTCGTGAACGAACCTGGCGTTTACAGCAACTTTCTCGATGTGATGAAAAACTTCAAAAGCCTGCTGTGCGTCATACGCTCCTCTTCTCTCTGGAGTCTACTGATCATCTGCACAGTGTCGACACTCCCGGGGTGATGGAACGAATCTCGACACTCTTCAGCGGACACGCCGATCTCATCCGAGGCTTCAACAGATTCCTGCCGCCAGGCTACCACATCAACTGTAACACCCAAGATGCAGAGACATTAATCACGTTCGAGATGCCGTACGGAGTGACGGTTCAGCAGGAACATACGGATGGCGAGTTGCCGCTTCGCGATGCCATATTGACCTTTACTGACACTGTTATCCCCCAGCTGAAGAAGGCCCACGCAACACGACGTTTGAGTCAGAAGAATTCCACCAGGCCGTGCAATACGTGGAGAAGGTCAAGGCGAGGTTTGGAAATGACCCTGAGAAATATAAGCACTTCCTCGAAATCCTGTCCGGATACCGAAGGGAGTACGACAACAACAATGAGGAGGTAAGAGATTCTTTGTTTGGCTCTTGCACGTAATAATCTATCTACGATCTCAGGTGTATGCTCAGACGTTCAGCCAAATTGAAATCCTTTTCCAAGACGAACAGGATCTTCTCGCCGAATTTAAAGACAACTTTCTTCCTAGAGGCAGCAGTGGTGCGAGTTCGGTCTCGCGCCGCGCGCACCGCAAGCGATCAAGAACGGCCGGTGGTAGGGCGAATAGGGCATGAAACCGGGCGATGGCAAGAAGGAAGAGAGTGAAGAGGAATGTTCCTGTTGACAAGCCATCGCTCCTACTGCAACGAAGGTCGGGGTCGTTTCGATGTATCTCTAAGTAAGTCAATAAATCATCAGATTCGTCTCCTTTTATTGCACCCTGTGTGATTTCGATCGTACAAGCGCTCACAATGAAACAAGTTCGAGTTTTCCGTAGAACGATAAACCCATCAAGTCCAAAGTGAACAAGGCTTGTGATGAGCAGTTTCAAACCCCTTGCTTTGGATAGGGTTCCGGTCATTTCATCATTCAACTTGATTACTCTTCTACCTTTTGAACTCACACTGCCTTCACTTCCGCGACCTCATTTCCAGATCTCCGAAAAGACGAACTCGGCATCTCAATTCTCGAGCTGACGATGCGAACGCATGTACAGGTGAGATGTTATTCCAGCGCAGAAATCCCGGCAAGCTAATCTGGCGTCTAGTCGAATGTTCCTCTCCGACTTTTGAAGCTCTTGTAATTATGCCGGACTCGAAATCTGACTATTTGTATGTGTGTATCACATTCTTATCCGTTCCCGTTGATGCGAACTTTTCTTTTACAGGAGGACATCGTGCAAAGCGCACGTGTGTTGACTTCAAAAATGCCCCATATCATTCTCGACGGCAATCACTATGGACATCATACATATGGCGCAGCTTGCATTGCGTGCTTTTCCTGCGCTGTGAGCAGCACTTTCATTTCTCCGTACTCTTCAGTGTAAATTAACGTTACTGTTACCAGAATATCTACATACGGTGTCGTGGATCAAGTTCACGTGGATCAAATGAGTTGAATGAATGATTTGCTTCGAAGATTTGAGCACTTTCGTTCACCTCATCAATGCTTCGTAAAAAAATAGAAATGCAGAGCTTGATGATAGCGTTTCGGTGCGTGTCGATATGAAACCTGATCCAACGAAAGACTACTTACGAGGATGAACATCCACATCGCGACCTTCAAAACTGTGTGTACACGAATTGGCGTTGTTTTCGACATCTCAGGCCTGTCCTCATCTCGGTGATCTACGACCCCATGTTCCGAAGAAGTTGTCTGGCCTTCACGTTTTGGTCAGAATGGCCGCTTCTTCAGTGACCGAACACAGGTTCGGCTAAGTGATGGGTACATTAAAGGTCATCCATCGTTCGATGACTTGACTTGTACTTCACTTGCGGAATGGGACCAACAATCGACGACACTGTGGGCTCAATACTGATAGGGTGCTCTCTATCGTGCATGTGAGCTCGATTCATATACCCTTCATATATGTTTGCTAAAGAACCGTTATTCTGAAGGTTCTTCGGTATTACCATACTGCAATCTCTTAACTACTTCCAGAGTAACAGGTCAGACTCCGACGGGCGTTTTGTTTTCGTGGTGGTACGGTTCTATCCCAATTCGTCGTCATCTCAGAAGTTCCTTACGAATGCCTTCAGATCATCACGTCAATGTGAGCAAACCTTAGTGTTTCGGATTCTACGCAATAACGCGTGAGTCGCAAAGCGTTTTGGATGTGATAATAACAGTTCTTATTTGCCACGGCACTTATATGTGAGCTTCAAATTGCAGTGCTTGAATCAACGCATTGGAAAATAAAGGACCTTCCAGATATGCCGTGAGGAGCGTACAAAATCCGGGAGGTCTAACAACTACCATTCCTTGGTGAGGATTTATGCAGTCAGTTTTTGCAAGTACTGATCTGATTACTGCGCGAAGGTCATATCGAGTAGGAAATATTGAATGATATCTTTTATTATATTATTGACCACATTACGTTGGCTTCGCCGAACTTGAAGCCATTGTCGCTCATCATGGTAAGCTAAGCGCTTCACTTTCGATCTCACCTTGTTAACTTTACTCCGCGCAGGGAATAAGCGAGTTCGTCGTGCGATGGTCAGTCCTGAATTCCGTTTTACAATTATCTCTATGTTTACTGACATCGAGCAGTTTCTTTGTTCGGAGGATCTGGATTTGTGGGTGCATTTCCGAGATTACATGAAAACACAGTCATTCACCCTCGATCAAAGTGAGCAACCGGAATCTTCCCGTGACATTGCTGCAGGTACGATTATCACCCTTTCCCTCGATGTATCTCAATGGCAGTTACTGAATAATTTCGAAGGTCAGCTTGATGATGGTACCCCTTGGTGAGCGAATTCATTGATCTTATTGTAGATGATCTGTTGAAACTCTCCTCTCAAGGAATCGCTGTGTCTGGTGAGTAGATTGTTGATCATGTGTTCCACATTGTCCATTACTAAAACATGCGTACGAGCAGGAGCAGTGACTCAAATGTAGGATTCCATTTGATAGTCTCTTCGTATCACTGATTATATCTGTGACAGGATCACACTGCACACGCTTGACGAATTTCCAAAGATGAAAGTAAGTTTGAGGATTGATAGATGAAGCCTTCGCAGGAATTGACCTTTTATTTCAAAGTGGATCGTTTACAGTACAGTATTCTCCGATATGCTGGCGGACATAAGTATTGCCGGCACGTCATGTCATTTTCTTTACAGGTCTAGAGTCGAGGGTGCACGGTAATGCGTTTCTTACCAGTGTCTTGATCTCCTTCTGTCTAACCCGAAGCCTGAAATCAGGACTACGAATCTGCTCAACACTCTGATCGTGTTCCTCATAGGGACTGGTGCTATTACTGTGTGAGTAAATCTAGACATCGACAAAGCTACCACGACTTTATACTAACTCGCGGTATGATTCAAGGTTTTGCGATGTAGTCGAGGCCATATTGGTTGGTGACATTTGCATCGCGGTTCGGTATATCTCATCCCAAAAAATGTTGCAGTATTCAGTATCGAACGATACGCTTCTTTATATGATTTGTTTCTCGCCACTATCGAAACGTGAGTCACAATACCAGCTCTCTACTTGATCGCTTCAGTGATAAAAAATCCCCAGTATACGTCAATGCGATGCTCGCTTCGTGAGTTATTACTATCTAGTTACATGCAAATCTAGAGAAGCTGACAGAAGCTCAAGATTGAATGCCAGATCGATGATACGGAAGAGATGCGAATCATCCTCTATCCGAGTAAGCGTTTTGCTGCATTCGAACACTTCAGAAATAAAGAGAAGCTCATTACGTTCCCAATCGGAGTCGGGAGCAAACGTCAATGACGATGATTTTTTCAAAGTGAAGTCAACAGCTCATTTGCATCATTGTGGCCCTTTCTCATTGTTTTCAGGCAAAGCGCTGTGTGTTAGAAGAGAACACCCCAAGCCCGAGTCAGGTAGCTTGCAAGGGAATGGGTGAAGAAGTGAGTGCGGCGGGTTTGAGGAGGCATAGTCTAAGTCACTGCTGATGTAAAATGCTGAAGGTGCGCTGCTTTCGTCTATTGGAATTGGCCTAATGTCGTTCATTGAACCCTTTGCAGCTCCGAGTCAGCGGCGTACAGGTCTACGACTTCTCGCGGCAGAGAAACTCTACATAGATCTCTCGCAAATACAATACCGTCGCACTAATAGTTATCTGTCTGTCATTCTGTCCGCGTGAGTTTCGATTTGCAACTGAACATCTCGAATAATCTGTTGCATATCCAGATGGATATCGGCTCGACCGTGAAGAATTATTGGTGGTCCTAGTCAATGTACACTTCAAACTCCTTGCGAGTAAACTTGGAATAATTGCATTACAGAGTATGAAGGGGTCGCAGAGTAATCGTTGACGCGTTGACGCGTTGACGCCGAACGCGCTTCTGGCTTTTCATGCATGGGAAAGTGATTCGGGACATCCCGAGAACGAACACGCAGAGCATTTTCGCTTTAACTGTTCCTCCATCCTTTGTACGACCCCCTCACTCGCTCTCAACATGTTGTTACTGCATTGAGTCTCGCGAATAGGCAATTTATATCTTATACACTCTCTTGGAGCTCGTAACTACCGTTTCTCCGAGTCTACCACGTCAGCAAGAAGGAAGTAAAGCGACGGCGGCGGCAACAGGTTCTTTCCAACGCCCAGGCAAGGAACTGCACACACCAACACGACAATCGGAGGGAAGAAAACTGGGAGGAGTAGCCTAATGGACCGAATTTTGGCCGAAGCTGATGCGTGGACGTACTTGGATGCTGTGAAGGCGCAACTTGGGACAGATGCCTCTGGTATGTCACAATATAACGAATTTCTGGGTATTTTGCGCGAATTTCGCTTTGGAAGGTAAGCATAACATACGTTCCTTGTCAAATCCTCGTCCGACAAATCTCTCATTCGTTTTCTTTGCGTCAAATAGCAATAACGTGATAAGCGTCATGGAGAAGGTTGGCACTCTCTTCCGCGACTATCCTGACTTGATTGTCGGCTTCCACTCGTTCCTCCCACTGGGTTATGGCATGGATGCAGCTTCGGAAGGCCCAGTGACACTCGTCGTTCTGATTGCACCCTACGGAGTCGCTACATACCAGTACTGTCAGTCCCAACTTGATGTATGGTCGTTCTGCCCTATGTATCGTGACGAAGATCGTATCGATTCCCCTGCTTTGTTGGAATTCTCTTTTCATCTTCATCATTAATTTTGATACTCTCGTTGAATGACTGTAGGTCCATTTTTGGTGTATTCGTTCGTTACTGATGATGTCTTCTCTTACCTTTATTTACCAGTTGCACATCTCGAACAAAATATATACGGATTCACTCATCTTCATTCCCATCCGTCTTTGGCCTCTTCCGACATATTGCAACTAGGCCTTTGTTCGTAACTTTGAAGTTGCGGACGAATCAATCTGACACAATACTTATGCTGTTGCAGAACTTGCAGCGCCGTCTAGCCCTGCATTTGTACCCTTAGGCGCTGAATTGAGCCTCGAGCTCAAGATCTCCGTCATCCCCGCTCGAGCCTTTTCCTCAGTTCGCCTAGGTTTTGAACGTCCCCCTTATCTTCTGTTCGTATCCCCACCAGACCCGCGCTAAATCAGACGCGACATCTCCGTCGCCGTCACCGCCAAAGCCGATGAATCGAGTGGAGAGGACGAGGCCGAGAATGGTGAGCTATTGTAATAGGGCGGAGCGAGATGTCATTGGCGTTTGCGCTGTCCGGAACTGGCGACGAATACATTCCAAAGAGAAGCGCAGTCGAGGATGACGACGGAGATGAAGTTGATGGATTAAATGATGATTACGGTAAGGCAGTGATTCTTGTGTTCTCACTTTTTTTCTTCGAATTGATGAGACAGGACAGCACTGACACGCATAAGATTACCGACGCTACCTCCATGCCATCAAGCCAGACATTTCTTGGGTTGCCTGAAGAACGATACATCACTTCCGATTTTTTCGAGAAGGGGACGTTTCAGCCGTAGTTACGAAGGTGAGCAGTGTGTATTGCTTGAGATACTACTGAATACAAAGCGAAAAAGAATAGTATGCATAAGAAGTTGCAGTAAATCACTGCGAGCTCGATGGCAATGTCGGTCACTTGCGGTTTGGGCGCTCAGGACTTCCATTATCAGTCAGTTTGAAGCTCAAGTGCAGATACAATGATTCAAGAAACTCACAGAAGGGAAATTCTATGGAAAGACGGTCAACAAGGTCCAATCACGCTCCTTGAACGGAATACTCACGCGGCCATCCAGCATGCTTTGCAGTCCGTCGTCAACGTCGAACGTTAGGCTACCTTCAGTCGCGACAGCGACTTGGTCGTTTCCGAAGCTGTTCAGTACGCCATCGTATGGGAACCACTGCGAGGAAGATTGGTGATGCTCAGAAGTGATCCCATAGCTTCAAGCTTGATGTCCAAATTCTGGAACGTACGCCGGTCAATTCATTTGTCGATCCTGCCCTCTGAAGACGAGGGCGCTTCTGTGTAGGAATGCATGGGAGAACGCGCTCGAGGTATCGTCTACACGGATAGATCCCCCCAATAGGATCGCACTGCCGCAAGCCAAGTCGTACGCATAAATCAAAGTACAATTCGTCGTCCTTTGAGATGGTAAAGGCGGCTCACCCTCTTACGTGCCTTCCTACACTCTTCGCAAGGTTGTCTGTTAGTCTTCCTCTTTGGTGCAACTTCAATATCGTCAGGAGACGAGTTGACGGTTGCAGATGGGGTGTAATTCATGCTCAAGGAAGTCGAGACGTTACGCTCCATAGGTGTGGTCGGGGATGCTAATGTGCTCTGTTCTCGAGCCTCTTATATAACAACGAGGCGGCGCTGATTGTAAGTTGTCATGGAATACACAAATGCGTCGGAGAGTGGGGGACAGCTGTAGATTATGCGCGCGCAGTTCAGCGGCCTTCTAGATCTTTGACGCTCAGGCAAAAATGTGTCGTGTGTAAGAAGTCCTTCAGAGATGGCGCCCTTACAAGGATCAGCGCGATTGATCAGAAGACG
Source organism: Schizopora paradoxa (assembly GCA_001020605.1). Taxonomy (NCBI): domain Eukaryota; kingdom Fungi; phylum Basidiomycota; class Agaricomycetes; order Hymenochaetales; family Schizoporaceae; genus Schizopora; species Schizopora paradoxa. The sequence continues at coordinate 47,955 of KQ085964.1, forward strand.
TCTATATGCGTGCAGCACTCTCTAATACCTAGGAAACTATGGACGCCTGAGCGCAGTGACGAAAGTACCCCCGACTTACATTTTTTTTCTCAGGTCGATACTGGCGCGCCGCAGAGAAAAATATTTCCGTGGTGTAGCTATCATTGTTTATGCTGCTTTATCTTGTTAATGGAGCGTTCAGGTTCATATTATGGTATATACCTGAGAATAATTATTGATCCGTGCTCTCGTGCTCTTGAACTCTGAATGGGCGTCTATTCAGCAAAGAAGACGGGCGCCCCTTTTAAGAGGCGCACTCCCGTCAAGACAAGCGCCCCGTTGCTTCCTTTTGGCGCTGTCACGTCAAGTTGTGCGCCCAAGCTTTGCGCGCCAAATGCTGCGCAGAGCAGCTTCGACGAACAATCGAAGCTGATCCAAACCGAAAATAACCGGAGATGTCTGACAATGCGAAGAGTCTGTCGCCGAACGTTTATACAGGTTCGAATCCAAATGCACGTAAACGTGTGTTGAGAGGCCACGGCGGAAAAGATACTGTGAGTATAGATTCGCGAGGCAGAGATTGATACTTAACTTTACAGGCTCTCCACGTAGGAAGAAATCAAAATCAGATTTTAAGGGCCGAGTAATAAGGATCGAGGCTCAGGCTCTTGTCATGGGCCTTTCAAAATCCACAACACTGACTTATCGAAGACTGGATAGTAAGCCACTTCGATGATGATTCGACATAGATGCTCACTTACGAGTATAATCGTAGCCCATGTAATCTTGGCGGCACGAGCATCTTTAAATCACAAAGTTCTGCCATAACCAAAGTTGCTCTCGCACTGCACTCACAGCATTGTCTCTGCTTCACTCATGTCAAGTTCACTGCCCTCTTCGTTCGTATCCTCGTCTAGGAGCTGCGCACGAGAGCGCAGATGCTCGTAGCCAAATTTCGAAACTTCTTTTTGGCCACGGTACAGCATGAATGGAAAGATAACTGTTGTTGTCGATTATGAACCAGCAATGTGGAGCTGGAAGTTCTGTCTTCGGCGCAGAGACGGCGAAATCAGCGGTGAGTCGTTGGTAGGGGTTAAATGCCCTCACGAGTTGGTACAGGTGCATCGTAAACGATATGAACTGCAACGGGGCTACATTCAATAATTGAAAGGTTTCGCAATCTCAGTATCAAATGGCATGAAAGGCTTAAAGTTATACAAGGAAGAACATGGAATCTAGGGTATTTATGACTCAAGCAATCATACAGAAATTGGTGAGGTTTCTTGCGATAATTGGCTCCCTAGGCGGTGACCGGAACGCATCCACGCTTTACAATACTATTGGCGACTCGTCGTCCTTGATGAGCTGGTGCTGGCGGTGTGTGCGTAAGATCCTCAGCCAAACTTTGAACTCTACGTCAAAACCGTCACCCACAAGATTCTCGTCCACGTATTTAATTTTCCCAATGTAGATTACATTGCGCTCGCTATGCTCTTGTGTACTGCGCGGCTTTCTAATTTCTGGATCTCGTCACGAACTGCGCTTTTATGGATGAAGCAGCGATATACCCGGGTGTGGACGCTCACTCGCTTCACTCGTGAACGTCTTTTCCTCTCGACTGGCTGTCACCTATCTCCATCGTTTAATCCTAGACGGCAGGATCTGAAGGAAATCACTAGCACGGGGGCAAATTAGCGCTGAGGAATTGGGTGGATGAGGTTCAGACGGCACAAGCGACTCCAAGATCTCACAGGTAATTACTGGCCTATCATTATCCAATCTAATCTAGGACAGACGTACAAATTGGCAATCATCAGACGATGCAACGAAAGGTTGTGCGTGGAGTTGATGCAGATTGAGCAAGGTATGCATGCTAAAGTTGTGTTCCGAGAACCGTAGCCCGTCAGAGAAATCACTGATCCGTTACTTCAGAATGAGAACGTAAGCAATGCAGTATCACAAAATACCTGAAAGCTGGTGGTTGTCGACGTGTGTCCAGATTCTTCGGCTTGGGTGTCCTATGGCATATCAATTGTCATATCTCCTGAAATTTATCGACACTTACTGAGAACACATCCTGCGTAAGAACGTTAATATAATTATATTTTCATGCAGGATAAAGACTAACAAGATTCTCGTAGGCGCTGGCGTTGAACCACTCGAACACTTGCGCATCAACATTCGTGATAGTCGGCGCATGGTGACCATGATCTTGATGGTGGAGCTCTGGCGGGGCGATGGGCTTGCTCACAAAGCTCCCTTGCTCGTTCCAATTTATGGCTTGCTGTGTGTTGAGAGGGTGCCCCCATTCGTTGAAGGCGGTCGGTAAGACTCGACTGTGATTCGGGAAGAGCGTCTGAGTGGTATGGTTGTTTGCGAAGAGTCCTTGACCGCCATAGTACGGGATCGGCTGAACGTCATGGCGGTGCTCTTGCATGTTGTATGCACTAAGCTCAACATCACGATCGTCCCTCAAAAATGATGTTTGCGGGACGCCAGTATTGTTCGCCAACCCCTCTCGAATGCCCCCTGACACTGGTGCTTGCAGGACAGCTTGCACCGAATATTGTGCACGTTCGAGTTCTCCAACTTGCTTTCGGTGATTAGTTGTGCAGAATTCAGCTCCGAGCCACGGTTTCGAGGGAACAGTTTGGGGCTAACCTGTCTCCCAGTAGACGTGGTCACTGCACCTTTTCGCGGAATCTTTCCTGAAGGGATGCAATTTTTAATCCCCCGCTCTATGCAACGTTTGCAAGGATACTCTCCGTCGGAAACCTCGCACTGCAAGAGTGGGGGGGTGGTCTCCGTCAGTAGATCATACTAGAAGCGCGCAATTGTATTATGACGAGCTGTTTTGCAGAAACGGAGACTCCCGAAACAATCGGTTATCTTCACTCCCGTCCCACAAGAAAGCTCTCCAAAACACAAAGAAGATGCGAAAACACAGCTTGCAACCTCATTGATATACAGCCGAAGAAATATTGAAGCGACAAAAGAATGATCAAGCTCGTTCATAAAATCGCCGAGGCGACGGAGGGGAACCCAGGCTTCATGATAACATTTCAAAAGTCAGAGACATTTCAACTTGAAGGTTTTCCTAGGTGGGGAAATCAGATTTGTGCTTGCCGAAAACGAAGTGTGCAGATTTGTTTTATTTGCAACACAACGATCAAAGAGAGTTCGAAAAGATTCCCCAGAGGATTCCTTCAAGTTGAAATTGGTGGCAGATCTTGCCACCACTGAATGACACAGTGTGCGGGAAACAGCGCATCCCTACCGCGTCTCGCAACGGTAGAGAATAAGGAAATTCATCCTTGCGGGTATCCGTCGACACTGCTGCCAGCTTACTTATTGAATATAGAGGGCGGATGGCCCGCGTTAGGAATTTACTTTTCCTGCGCGTTTGCCATGGGTACTCAATACTGGTGGGTTGCCCAGTAAAGTGAGTACCACGTTGAATGCTGGCAACCTGGGTCAGTAGCCCTAATTGAGTTAGTATCCTGGGTTACAAGTGACACATATTTAATGATATTATAATCTACCTCCGCTGTAGGCACGCCCCGAATTGCCGAGAGTTCAAACACGGACCGGAAAACCAGCCACAACTTAAAACGGCCAGAGCTTGTCCCCGCACCGCCGCCGGACACCGCATCGCTTCCCACCAACTGCCGCCACTGTGTCCCGCCCTCCCGCTCACTGTCTCGCCCGCCGCCTTCGTCCTCGAACCGCCCCCGCTTCAAAAAAGGTCGAGCAAAGCCGTGTCTAGGGGTTTTAAAGTACGTAGATCACGATTCCGGCCTTGTTTTGACACGGAAACGCCTAGACATTTCGCCGCAGACACTCCTGCTATGCAGCAGTATTTGCCTCATTTCTCAATCGTTTCGAGACCTTTGTTGGTGAATATAGGTGCGTTCTATATCCATCTGTCTATACTAACGAAGTGTTTAGGTGCGCGCTCAGTAAATGAACGTAAGAACGTCGAAATGGAGACGCAACATACCATGTTGAACCCCCTTTCCGCCCAGATCGCGCTACTTCTGCGACGCAGAGGTTTAGCGCTTAGGTTCTCGTAGATGTGGTACGCAGTCTTCGAGTATTTCAACAAAATCGGTGAAGAACTCATTATGTTACAAATTTATCTCGCATTTCTCGCGAATTGGGTTCCCTTAGGGCTCTCTTGAGCGCCTACCTAGCGGAGGATTGCCCATAATTCTCTTCCAGGCATCCCTTTAAGTGTGCTTACCGTACAAACCCTTTCTGTCGACTCTGAATGTCTCTAACAGATTGTGAGTTCGTTTTTTTTGCTGCTTCAGTCTCGCAGTCTTCCAAAAAGGGCTTCAATGACTCTGTACCACTTCAATTCACCTGTATTGCGGCAAATCATCAGCCCTTAGTACTTTGTGAGTTATTCTACAAACTCTCAGCCAGCATGGTGATCAATGAACTAAATTACAGCATTTCTTGTTGTTATCTATCCCATTCAGAGAAATTTGGTCGGGGATCGATCATTTCTTCTTCGTTCTGTTTGAGTACTCCTGTATCATGTGCAGCTTGAAAGTATCTTTTGAACAAGGTATCATACATGTATATTGGTTAAGATCTTAATAAACTAACGAATTAGTTGTGCTTTTCGAACGGGCACGATCCTGTCGAAAGTCGCGCCGGCAACGCCCGAAGCGCGTCGGGCACGCACCCCGAGCAACGTTCGACTGCCTATCGCGATTCCCCGCCCCAAGCAAATGTCAGGCACATCGATCCATGACTTACAATGAGTATTTTTGTCTGTTATTTCAAAATTCCAAAGTGCCCCGGGTGCGATACTGAGGTGGAATCAAGGAATCGAGCGAATTTACATAGGAAACTACCCCTCCTTTTCATGTTTCAATTTTTACATATTCTACATCACTCCAAATGAGCTCAAATTTTGTACATGTGATAAGGTATGTACTTTACATATAATTCAGGCTTTGTTACTCGCATATATAAACAGCTTCAGATCGGAATGTTGGGAAGCATGGTTGCGATGTTCATAATTGCATATTGCAACTTGAACGTCTACAGGTCGCAATCTGACTCCCACCTTGACATGTATTTTGGACGGTACTCTTCACTGCTCTAATAGGTGAGAGTACACCACATCATACTACGTATGAAATCTGACATTTACGGATGCTTTGTGGAATATTTGAAAAATGATTTAGTGGTAGATGTCCGGTTTACTTAGGTGAATTACATCAATCTTTTTGTGACGAGATATCGTCTGCATGAATAAAGTTCCAATTTTCAAGATACATGGACCACCATATGGATAACAATAGCGCATATTGTGCCTGAATTTGTTGCGTTATGGTGAATTGCGAGAGGTAATCGAGTGCTCCCCGGGGTGCATGTCCGAGGTGCACCGGATGTTGCCGGCGCGTGCTTAGCGGTGGTTCCTTTACAGAGAAATACAAAATATATCTGTAGAATATTCATTTTCCAGTGTATCTCAGCCAAAATTGGAACGAATACGTACAGTATAGTAGGGACTCAAGGCGCGTGGTTTTTACATCTTGATGTTAGTGTGAAGGAGCGCAAAATGCACTTCAACATGCAGATATTATCCTTCTTTTCTTCACGCATACACTACTATCGCAAATAGCTATCTATTCGCTTCCGTAATACATAATCTTAGCTTCACGAAGCATTTGCACAAAGTGGAATCGGTTTCGAACTGATAGAGTTACAGCTTAAACACTCCTGCAAAGCAGGAGTGTTTTTAGCGAGTTACCTACCAATAATTGGGTCAGCCAATCATCAGAATCGAAATCCACAAACTTCAAAACCCCGCGAGACAATTTTTCTTGCTCTGGTGCGAAGGAGGAGGGGTGGGGATCGAAGGCGGCGGGTAGAACGGTGGGCGGGAGGCGGGAAAGCGCTGGCGACGGCGCGCCTGACACGTGTTGCGTATTGATGACGCGTGTTCCTGAACGGAAGCTGTTGGCGGGCGGGAGCTGGGATAAGCTTAGAAGCGCTGTTGATACCGATCGCTGATCATCTTTATTTAGCATCCAGAAGCATGACAAATTAAGCCAAAATGGGATTCGATAGAAACCCTACGAGTGCCGAATTCGGATGGAAAGGTCGCTGGACGGCGTATTCAAATATTGTGCACGGTATTGAATACTGGGCGAACGCCCTTCGAAAGTAAATTCCGCTCGTGGTCCATGCGCCAACGCTATTCAATACCACCCCGGGCCTTCCGCCCATGCTATTCAATACATCAGCTGGTAGGACTGCCGTCGAATACTTGACGGGATCCACTTGGACGACCACTCACCTTCTTGCGCGCATGTCTACAGGTTCCACATGGATTCCTGTTCGTACCCCCCTGATTCACAAGTCATAGCTGCCGGAAAACTTCAGAAAATGCCACTCACTGTTGCCGATGTACCTTTTCTGTATATCTTGCTCCGCCGGTCACGGTGTGAGGCTGTATCGAACCGCGACATGAAATTTCGAATTTTGAACGATCACGCTGGTGGTCGAAGACGGGGTAACTTGAACGCTGCCAAGGAGTTGGGCACTTCGCTTCATCATCTTTTATATCCCTACGGTTCCAGAATCCTCGCAGACTCCCCTCCCAGAAAGCAACTTGGACTACCATCTTGAAAGTGAGCGCCCTTTGCTGGCTCATTTATCGTGTGCAGGGCGTGGTGATTGTGGGAGCAATCATCCTTGCTTCGTCGTGAAATTTGTGTTGGCGGCACGGATCATATATTCTCTCAATGAAAGGTTTGAGATCATCCTGTCTTTCATTACGCAAAAGCCATACCTGTGCCTCGTTACTACCAGTAGATAGGAGACTGGTAGTAGACATGTTTCCCTATATCATCACGTTCGAACTGGCGTCGAAACATGAGGCCTAGATGTGCCATGCCAAAGACACATGTTTTTCGAAGAGCGCCTGTTTATTTTTAATTTTGAGTTCTTAAACTCATGGCAAGGATCCCTCACCATCGCCGCCGCAAGCGAAGCTTTCACTTCACTCTTCCAAAGGAGGGAATCTTCATCGCAGCACGACCCAGGCAAGGTTTATTAAGGAAACTTGGAGACCGATTGCGGAAGCCTGCGAAGAAATTAAGCATCTTGGAGACACAAAGCGGCGCAACTAGCTTCAATGCCATGCATCGTGATGGAAAATTTGTGTCGGGCTTGATGTCGACAGCAAAACGTTGTAATTCCAGCGCCATTGTATGAAAAGTGCTCAGCAGAATCTGCGTTTAGAAGGACTCGACCTATTTGAAGCGTGAGTTGCTGAATCAGTCCTTGTATCGCGTCTTTTAAAGTGATTATGGTGTCACACAAGGTACCGAACCTGCAGCTCGCGACTCGGAAATGAAATCGATTTGATATGCAGTCCGTCCCTTTGACGATGAGAAGTGCCATTGAAGACAGTCAAGGAGCGAAAAAAAAGAGGGCGCGACGATGGGCGAGCTGCAAGCGAAGTATGGCTTGACTAGATTACAAACGAGGAAATTGTGACCATACTTACTGTACTATTGATTCCTTCCAACGACTACCTCGAGTTCACCTCGGAAATATTTCCGGTTCAAAATCTCTTGCTGATCGTCAATGAAAATCAATTACGAGTTAGTTATGAGAGTTTCGTACCTTAGACGATCTTAACAGCCCTGACAAAGTCACGAAGTACGGCCCTCGACACGGCCTCGTCGGCGAACGATTGAGAGGCTAAGGCTTCAGTGGATTGCCTGGCGGAGGTGCGGAATTCGAAGGCGCAAACAAAGGTGAAGAGGCTTGCTTGTCGTCCGTGGTACCATGCAGCACCGTCCGGCCCCGCGTCCGTATTTTGAGTACGAGTCAGAGGTCAGAAATAAATTCGTCGCCATCTCAGTGCTCGACTGCCCCGGAATCAAAGAAAAGTGAGAGCTTGAAACCCTCATCAGCCCCTGCTCTAGCTTTTACCTCTGCACGTCAAGGCATAGAACTCTCGCCGTCTCCTCAGCTAGCACGTCTGCGCCCGTGTCCCAATCGAAATCGCGCCGAATCAGGTATGATGTCCCTCTCGCCATCGCTGTCGATGTTCAAGTGGTGGTTTGGCGAATCCAAATGCAATTTAACGAAGTCTCGAGTTGACTTTGTCTGCAGCCGATTGAAGGAGCGAACGAGACATTCATGGCGTAGGAAACAATGCAAAGGTTATCTGGTCATCGAAGGAAGCCGTAGAGATTCAAGCTCAGCGAATTGGGGCAGATCTCCAAGTTTTTGCTCACAAACGCAAGTCCCGTTCCTCGTCCTTCCACATCCTCATCAGCGATCCGCTACATCTATCCCCTCCCTCATCATCACATGCTTCACGCACCTCTTTCTTACGCCGGCGATCGACGAGCAAGCGGCTGGCTTCGTCTTTTGCCAGCACGGATGCCAACTTGAACGACATCTCCTCGACCCGATGGTTTTGCTTCAATACATTCGCTTCGGACAAGAGGATGTAAGTATACCCACTCTCCTGCAAATTGCGAATGAGCACAAGGTTCTGAGTGCAACAATAACGAGGAACGTGCATACTCACCGTGCTGTACTGCCCATGTCACCCCCAACAAGTAATTTCAATTGGCATCGAGTAAACGAAGGCTTTCGTGACAAGCATCTGGTATGAGGGCTGAGTGTGGTATTTTTCCCGTCTGCGAATAACATCCGACTCGAGCAACGCGAAGGCGGAGGTGTATATGTCGCAGTCGTGGCAGATCGTCCGAGTCGCTAATGTCATGAAGAAGATACAGATCGGTATTCAATTTCCGGTGATCATAATTTCCGGTGATCATTCCCGGCAATCAGGTATCCTATTATGGATCTTTGGCATTGCCACTGCCAGTGGCATGGAAGGCCTGATCTCCACGACAACGATTCCAATGCTCCTGCTCTCATCGCATGAGAAGATCTCTCGTCCTACCTTCACATTTCGAGCAACAGGACGTCGCTACTTCATTTGGATGGCTACATCATCACCTTTGTAATCCGCTGCAGGTTGTGAGTCGATCACGCTTCATTCATAAATCGTATGAACTTCAAGTTTTTCAGATCTCTAGTGCAGAAGAATATGAAATCTATGGAAAACATGGATCAAGAAGCTGTCAATAGAACGGTGATTACTACTTGAGATCATCCGTCCATGAGGAAGATGTGTCATCTGATCAGTCGTTTACGTTCAGAAAAACTGCTTTCGTCGTCAGTTCGAGGTGAGAAGTATATCGCTGGCGAAACGCACCCGAAAACCAGTGGCAGACAACGCATTTTCGAATTCTTCGTAATTCGCAATGAACTGCAAGGTATCAAAGATTAAACCTTCATTTATTCGGCGCTGAATGATACTCACAGGCAGCATGTCCTACGCAACGATGTGAGTATGACAGGAGAAATCTGTAACTTGAAGACGAACATCACCATTCGCCACATGCTGTTGCACACTATCAGTGCCCACTGCAACTTGATCTTGTCCCGGGGATGGCGCTTGCGGCGTGACATGGTTGTTCACGAAGTTCTCTTGTTGAGCGTCGTTGTAAGGGATCCACTGCGTGTTGGAATTCAAAGGTGAGTATCTAGATTTTATCATACCATTACGAGAAATAACTGACCTGTGTTGGTGCACCTGCCAGCTCGCTCGGTGTGTCGTCCTTCTGGGAGCGAGAGGACCTTTCAGAAGGTTTGCAATTGATTGTCTTCGTGACTCCTCTGGCGAATCGATCTAAGCATCGTTGGCATGGATAGGTCCCTTCGACGAGTTCGCACTGGCATAAATTTAATAGTACGTCCACGTCAATGCGATCCAATCTATTTGTAGTAGGCTGACGAATTGCACCTTTTTACGTGCGTTGCTGCACGCTGCACAAGGGTTCATGTTCTTTGCGTTCTTCGACGGGACGTTCGCGCCTGCATTTTCTGCGTAGGTGTTCCTAGAAACGTTGTCGCCCATGCTTGTGAAAGTGAAGATCCTCGAGCTGCTGTCCATCGAAGAGGGGGTAGATTCGTTGTCGATCTCTTTCACTTTCGGGTTTCTTTTATACAGCACTATGCGCTTTCGTCAAGTACACGAAATGCGTCGATGTTTTTTGCTTGACGTGCATAGACGATCAACGCCTGACGAATCGTTTCACCCGCCACCTGCCACCAACAAGATAGAAAAGGTCACCGGCCGGACGTGAACTTCGTAACTGTCGGTGGTCCTCGGATTCGTGCTAAAGAAACTTTTTCTGCCACAGTCGTTGTCGGGTAAGAATGTAGGACGACCGACAATACCAAGGGATTCTTGCTCCATGACGGCCTCATTTGCTGCTGCACAATTTCTACTTCTCGGCGATTGGGTCAGTAATTACTTCGTCTTTCGGTATTGCAACATGGCGCTTATTCCTCCTATTTAGCTCCCGCGCGGACGTTCGTTAAAAAAGGGTTTTTCCGACCATCATCCCGCACTTACAAATCGACACCCCGACTCTCATCTTCTCCTAAAGTGATTGGATCGACAGCTGACCTAACGAATCATAGGACAGGCTTATCGCGAAAGAGGCGCAATCGCAAAAGTAGGGCAATTCCGCCATCCGCCTCCCAGGATCCTCAAAGATTGTCCTGACGGCATCGACAGCGAAAGCCTAATAATTTATCCCATTCCCTACCTCGGAGTTCTTTGAACCGGCGGCATCCTGACTTTATTACTGAACACCGCGTTACAAAGGTACAATCATAACCCAGGCTCCATGACATTGTGGTTGAAGACGGAGTTGAACAACGATCTCGAAATTTTCGACATCGTCCCTACCGTTTGCGTCTGCTGTTGTCTACCGTACGAATGTGCGCACTGCGCTTCGTAATGTGACTGTACGTATCGCTCCATGAGCCCGCATTTCTCCTTGCCTTATTTTACGGCTGAAAATGTTGGAATACTACTTACCTATTCTATATAGTAGAAACGAGCTCGCTACTTAATTTATACTCAGGCTGGAACTTCCTAGACGTTCGGTATTTGAGATAATAAAATACAAGAAATTCTTTTGAAAAGGTGCGGTCGAATGTTTTCCTGAGTTTAAGTTGGAAGATGAAGCAGCGCGAAGTCGAGGGCTACTCGGTGACTACTATACTGTCCTTGAATCTGGTAGTTTGGTGACTCCGATGTTTACTCCGTGCCACTCGTGGTTGTCGTCCTCGACCGTCAACGATGTACATCCATTTATTTCTAGTTGAAACCTAGCAAAAATCTCATCTTGTGAGTCTACCCGCTATTCTTGGCAATTGCTAGTCTCTATTTGACAACTGATCTTGTTGTCGAAACAAACTCATTACAAACTTTCGTATCACTCTCAAGTACAGGCTCGAAGAAATTATCGTGACATGTGAACTCGAGCATAGTCGCATGAACTAGCATTCGGTCCAATGTAGCTTTTCTCCTAAGAGACTCTGCAGTCGAGCCCTTCCGTTCTCAACAGAATAAAGAGGTCCGACTCTCACTTCCATCCTTTCGAACTCCATGCAATGCTTGCCATCAAAGAGAGCGTCAAATCGTCCTGTATCCAGTGGGAAGTCGTATGCGGGCATTTGCGGCAGCTCGATTCGCAGCGTGCGGAGATGTCTGAATGCACCGGCGCGTACCCAATGACCCAGAATACGGATGTCCGACAGCTGTGAAAGAATCAACGAAATACGTTGAACGTTTGGCATCGAGTTAAATATTCGGTCGAAGACGCGAGTCGAGCCTCGATATAAGTCCTCGAGGTGCTCGAACAAATGTCGAGTTCTGGCGGTCTGCTTGGGGAATATCGCAAAGATCCATTCCCCGAAATCGGATTCATCGGCGTCGTCGCAACTTACACTGAGCGCAAAGCGAGTCAGCTTCCGGGCATCCACGAGAGCCATGAAACGACTGAGCGTTCCATCAGGCATCGGACCCTCGATTGTGAGATCGAGGGACTTCAAGCTTGGTAAAATGTGAAGAATATCGTCATCGATGAGTACGTCTTCATCGTCGAAGGACTCGAAGTGCTTCTTGAAAACGACCGAAAGCGATTGGATTTTCGGCATCGAGTGAAAGAGCGTCTGGAATTCTTTCATGCGCAACTCTTCATCGACGTAAGACAGCTCGAGAGATAGTGAAGTTACATTCTCGCACTGCAAAAGGCTGGTGGGAAGAACGTTTCGCAGTTCGAGGTGCGTCAACTTTGGCAGTCGCCAAGAAGACAGGAAATTCGAATGATCTTCATCCAGATAGATAGAAAACGGATAATCCACGTATGAATCTTCCAGGGAAAAAGAAAGGTCGTTGCCTATCGAGAGAAACTCGAGAGAATAGAACGGGGAATGGATGATCGGCTTCAAGTGCTCGAAGTATTGATGTGCGTGATCTTCATTGATAACGTGCAAGCGAAGCTCGCGCCATTGGTGGTAGGGGCGGATGACGTCGAGCATCTTCTCGTATGTATAAGACGTACTCCGAGCTGGGTTGATGTGAATGATCGGATTCGTGCACCTTTCTTTATGTAGGAGAAGAACGTGTTCCGGGAAGTTGAGGGATATGTGCCTCCAGGCGCTAGGGAGACGGAGGATGATTTCTCTGAAGCGTTTGCAAACGGAGGAGAGAATCAGAGGGGAAGTTCCAAGGGGGACATATGTGTCGTAATCCGGCATAACAGACATGTCGACGTATATCTCGAAGATGCGAATAAGCACGTCCTCCGGGAGAAGGACGAGGTTCGGACGAGTTGTACGACAATTTTTGACGGTGACCTCGTTGATGGCGTCGTCCAGCGATACCAGAAGCGAGGTCAGAAGGAGTTTCGCATCCTGCATCCTCATTAGAGACACGTTCGAAATTTCGACATCCATGCTCAACGGGGTGACGGTAGGAGATCTAGGTATACGTCACGACAATTCTCAACCACGAACTCACTTAAACGAAGCAGAGAACGCACCGATGCAGGCTGTGACTCCAGATTCCCTTCAAATCAGACCTTTCTAACCCTTTATCATCCGGCCTTTGACGACCATTTCGAAGCAATGCCTTCAACGCCTGCACGCTGTCGAGCACGTAATCGACAGAACCGTGCTGGCAATAATCTTGTTTGTCGTCGCCAAATTTTCTCTCGTTCATTCTGGATGTCATCGAGAAGGAATATTTATGGCGCTTGAAAGTGAGACCTGTAGAGCAGTAGTAATTTGAGTCAAAGAGCAATCTTGCGATTGGTGATGGTCGTGGATGGACTTGGGATTCATTGGACACTGGATGGACACAATTGGATGGACACGCGTTCAAGTTCACAAAGAACCACCTTGAACCTCCATCATTGACCTCCATGACCGTCTACTCGTTCCATAACATTCCTAATCGTTCAATGGGCTCTTTCAGCACTCTCAAAGATATACGAGATGGCTCGCTGCTTTGACGACGACGACCACGTTAAAAGGCCAACAGCCAAGATTGGCTTCAAGTTCATCTTCGAGCACTCTCAGCAACCTATCCTCCGTTGGACACCAGGAAATACAAGTAGACCAAGTTTCGGTAAGTACAGACTATTTCAAGCGATATTGAATCGAGTGTCTCAGTCTTCTGAACTCCAGATGACGTCGAATGGCCCCGAGGGCTTCACGAACCGCTTGGGGATCACCTTCCACCCAGAGCTCGATCTGCCCCAGCGACAGGATGAACAAGCAGAGAGACAACGGATCATGAGCGACGCCTTTACCTACATCTTTACGGTGAAGGAGCGCTTCAAGGATAGTGTTTCTCAATACACCCAATTTCTAGATGTCATGAAGGACTACAGAAACGACGCGTGCGTCTCACAAATATCGTTCAAGTTGCCCCACATCCAAAAAATCTGAAAAAAAATCCTACGATCCAGCATCGACGTGCACTGTGCCATGAGACGAATCCTCGTACTCTTACATGGACATACAGACCTCATATTGGGCCTTCAAGTGTTCCTGCCTCCTGGCTATCGATTTGAACGCCACACCGCAGCAGGCCCGCGCGGACGGGACACCTTCTCGATAATTACGCCCTTCGGAGACAGCACCTTACGAGAGTAGTACGCCATATACTATTATTACGGATGTAAGAAGTGGATAATCCACGCCCGTTTCCTTGTGCCCTAGACGACTTAGAGTTAGGAGAATGTAGGATCGTTATTTGATTTCATCGGCGGAATGGAATCTCTACCTCAAATGGCGACCTGACCAGAAGAGGATGCCGTGAGCATGAAAGCACGACTAATTACTGTGGAGTCTTGTTTTCGAGCGCTCCTTCAACGGCACCCGGCAGTCCCCTCTGATTTCAACCACTATTTTCGCGCAGAGCTTCGACGGATATTGCATCTCTGTCTCGATATAAAGGTGCTTTGTTCTCTTCTTTGCTCTCCGCAGTTATATTCAAACTACATTTGCAGTGGATGCGACGTGCGTGGTAAGCAGGTTCTAAGGTTCAATATTTGAATGTGAGTGAGTGCGTCAACTCTCCGCTTGAATACAGACCATTTCTGACGATATTACTTATCACGACGCTAGCGGACTATTTGTCTCGCATCGTTAATCTCTTACCGCTTGTCCATGCGTTATGATGGTCTATTGAAAGACTGGACTTCCCTCCTCGAGCCTCCACCTCTGTCGAAGTTTTGTTAGAATTTTCTCTGGGAAGATTTGCAAAAGATGAGTAACACGACTGGAATTAAAGAGGTGAATTGAGACAGGTTTCAGCGCTATAGATACAGGGGATCTCGAAGAAGCGATACACATTGTTTAAAAGAAGAAATAAGTCTTGTTCTCCTAGCACTTTTCGGCAGATTGGTGCGTTGGTTGATCATGCGATCACATGCGCGCGCAAGCTTGAGCAGTTGCGCGCATTTAGAGAAGGCTCTGTCGCTCCGTTAATCCTAAGCGACTGTGCAGCAATAGTATTGGATTACGAACCCAAGAGAAATCAACCGGTGGTTGTTCGAGTATCTCGGTAAGTGGAATAAACTTCGAAGTATCAAATTCTACGTCCCCTCGGGCTGAAGCATGCGATTTTGACTTACAGGTAATATGCCCTACAAAAACGCGTCAATATGGCGAAAAACATTCAAGAAACGAAAACCAACATTTTCAATCAGCGTATTCGAATTGTCAGCACTCTGCGCACCGACTTGACCATCTCCCCATGAGACGGGTGCTTGCTGCTCGACTTGATTATTGGCGAAGCCACCTTGCGTGCCGTCGTATTGAATCCACGAACAATCTTCAGCCGCAGCTTCTTCATTGGCAGCGGGGAAAGCCGGAGGTTCGTTGCTTCGATGAGAAGACTCGAGGACGAGCTGTCTCATTTGTTGCTCGCTTGCTGAGCGAAATTTCCGATATCGAGAGCCTGGCCTCCTCTGCGAAGGTGCGCAAATGAGACAGTCTGTATCCCCACTAGCCAAACGATGTATGCATCGTTTGCATGGGTAGGACCCTTCGACAAGCTCGCACTGTGCGATGATTGTAAGTTATTGTCACACTCCTCAAGACAGGTCAATGGGACCGACCTTTTTACGAGCCTTGCTACACGAAAGGCAGGGCCGTGTGTTCCTGGTCTTTTTCAACATGATGCTTTTGTTTGCGTTACTGGTACTGATGAGCCCCGAGACGTCGCAATTTATGTTTGTGAAAGTAGGGGTGGTGTTGGTGTAGTCGGTACTCATTAGAGCTGAGCAAGGCCGAAGTACCTCTGTTGCTGGTCTGCTTCACTTTCGACGGAGGCCCTTATATACACCTCCATCTTCAGCGCCGCTCGTGTGTTGCTTTTGACAGATACACAATCTGCAATGTGTGTCGCTCTCGAAATTTGTCTTACCGCCCTGATCAGAAGCGTTTCTCTGTTAGCTTCATTCATCCAGAGCGACTTGAACTCAGCATAGCTCGCAGTCGCATCGCCATTCTGTGAGTTTGACCGAGGCTCCCATTGGGTGAGAGACCCGGGGGGCCGAGGTCAGAGAGGTCCGGTTCGGCCCAACTCATAGGATTCCCCTATGAATCCAAATAAACGCCGATTGACTGGGATCTTCATTTCGCCTGGGGCACAGGTACTCGCTGGGGCGACACTGGCGAACTGGCGGCGAAGATGGCGAAGATGGCGAAACCACCTGGACCAATCACGTACAGGCTCTTGACCTCACTTCCCAATCGGTGTTTCGGATGTTCCCACATCCAGTGGGGTTTCTCCAGAGCGTACTTGAAAAACTGATGACGAACGCCTCGAAATATTAATCCTCATCACAAGCGACTCAAAGTTGAGCGGCCAGACTCTGCAAAATTTGTGGTGTTCAGACTCGCGGTACCTCAGACTCTTCTTACCCATTCTCCGCCTCCTGTCGTCCCTGCCCATGTCTACACCCACATTCTCTTCATTCGAAAATGCGCCAAATGGTGTTACGCCTCCCGCTCAACGACACCCATCGGTACGCGGCAAGCGGTAATAGCAGCTAGGAATCAACGAACGGCAGGAAGGTCGGAGGACACGTCGTGGTCTGCATTAGGGAAAACGGCATGTCCTTTGTCTGGTATGTCCCTCTCCGTGTGGGTGCGTCGAAATCTTCGTTACCAAGAACGAGGACGGGGACGGGAGAAGACAAGGAAAGGATGCAATTCAGGAAAAGCAGGAAGCTTCAGGACAGGGAATTGTAGCGAAGGGACCGTCCAGTGCATGGACTTGAAACGAAGTTGATGATCGTAGAGGTCACGGTGTAAGACGTGGACGGTGCGTTGCACAACTCCTTTTTACATCTATACATCTAATGCTTGAGCTTCTCATTTGCCTATCTACATTTGTACAGACATAGATGCACGGAGAGGGTCTTTTATGCTGATCCTGCTCGTCGGTTTCAACATGTTCTTTCGACTGAGCTATGGCAGCTGCAGACGGTCCAGTGGTGCTCGTTGTCCTGATTTCTCGCGTCGCTACATACCGCTTTCGTTCGTTCAGATTCAACGAATTAGCCTCTGTCCAGGATGTGTGAGTGAGAAGCACGGTTATTTTGCATAATTTACGAGAAACCCTGTAAACCGTCGTAAACCCAGGGTCTCTCGAAAAGGGTTTCGTAGGGTTCCCCGACCTTTGCCGAAGACGCGTTTAGCCTTTTGCTTCCGTGATCGTCTCGCTTGCGCTAAGCGAGCGAGAAGCATCGAGGAAGAAACCCCAGAGCGCACAAGGCCCGCGAGTTCTTCTCGGGTTTACACGCGTTAGCCGAGCCGCGCGTGCCATCCGTGCCACGCACGAATGCAATCGTCGTCGTCGTCTTGCCAGCACTCGAAGCAGCAGACCATCTTCCAGCCGCAATGGGCTTTGAAGCGAGCAATGGCATTCACAAGGTGAGTTCTAGTGCTCTCTGTATGCTCGTGGATTTACAGCTCATTTCTTCGTTCCTCCAGTGAAGCCTGTAATCCACGCTTGTTCTATCATCTATGGAACTTGAAGCAATGGTCACGCTCTGTCTGCATGAGGTTGTCAGCGCACAAGTCGTTAGCGGGAATAATATCTGTCGCGTGGTTTCTGTAAACGATGGTGCGAGCTCAGTTCTTGCAAATTTGGCGTTCAACTGATGAAATTTGACCCAGGCCGAAATTACAGTCCGCTGTAAAAAAAATCCCCACGCCCCGCCCGCGCAATGCGTCTTCTGCTGCTGAGCCCCGCATGTCAGACTCTAACGTCGAATGCAAAAAACAGGTGCGTCTCGCTTTGCATGACGCGTAACCCCTGTGATTTGGCGTCGTTCTTACCCAGTTTCCAGGTTACTTGACAAGGACAGGTCATTTTGCGACGTCCAGGTCGTCGCGAAGCTCGCGCTCTCGATGGAGACGTAGAAACACTTGGTTGCCAAGAGACCGACAGGTGCGTGCTCAAAACTCTATATTAATGGGAAGGAATACGCTAACAGTGCTGTCAATATCATGGACAGATCCATCACGGGCCACGTCCAAACGTGCAACCCAGCTTACCTTCCTCACAACAAACATGACAAACGAAGAAGCAATTCCGCAAAGCACAAAAGCCCATTTCCAAAAGCTCGGTGTCGTATCATTGATGACGAAGACTGCAAGAACGCATACATTGAAAATCATCCTTTGAGTCCTTCCGGCTGGAATCCTGGTGAGTGTTTCTATCTATCATTTAGAGCTAACTTGTCTTTCGCAGGGCGGTCAAAATTTGCTCAAGTAGACGTGCCAACGAGACCATTGCGTTCTTTATTTCCGGCACCGAGTGTCCTGCCATGTAAGTTACTATTTCAATCTGAAAAGGCTTCACTGACGAGCTATAAACGTTGCAAACGCTTGTGGAATCCGTGTCCATATTTGTACATGATGTAGGTAACGAATCCTGTATTTCATTGCACAGATCTGTATCTAAAAATACTGACTAACACGCTGTAGTGGTTGGTAGAATGCCGAGTTTGAGCACGTCATAAGTATTGTATTTTATTGTGTATGTGTGCTCCCTATTAATATTCATCTGTTGCACAAGATAGAGGCCATGCTGTGCGTACAGTAATTCATGCGTTCCAATCTGCTTAGCTCAAGCTTGCATCTGAATCAGAATAAAGACATCATCAATAACAACAGACGGAGAACGTGTCCTGGAATCGGCTGGCACAAATTTACGCTTATCAGAGAAGTTCAGGGCAATACCTTCTGAGCTTTTTGCCGCGCTGAAAATTTACTGATTTACAGAATTTAACGCTATACTTTATGGAGCAGTAAATCTGCTCACTTCAAAGATTTACAATACATAATAAAGTGTTTACCAGCTTTACGATGCTGAAGCGCCTGCTGATCGTCGGAAGCGCCTGACCGATTTGGCAGTGGACACGCGCTTGTCTGCCGCCGTGCCTCTTCGACCACAACCACCATCTGTCTCACTTGTCGCGCTTGCAGGCACAACTTCGACGCAAGAACTGACACAAAACTATGTGAAATAATGGGGCTTCCGGGTCTCTGGAAAGTAGGTCTTAGTATTCCATGCATTGCATTGATTGATTTCATTGACATTCCTCTCAAGGTTCTTGAACCGGTAACCCACAAGAAATCTCTCAAAGACATCGCTGCGAGTCACATTTATTCAAATGATCAGCTGCTTGCTATTGGCGTGGATGCCAGGTGCGTGGTATTCTACCATCCTTTGTAACTCATTACTTATGACTTGGTGAATACAGCTCCTGGTGCTACAAATGCCAATATGCGACTCAAGGACGTGGTAGGGGCTGGTGCGCAAGAGAAAACCCCGCCCTCCTCATGGTATTTCACAAGATGCTCAAGCTCTCGTCCCTCCCCGTCTCCGTCGTATTCGTTCAAGACGGCCCTGAACGTCTCCCAGTGAAGCGCGGAATCCAAGTTCGATTGACACCTCATTCGTTGATCAACGGAATGAAGAATTTTGCGCAGGCGCTTGGATTCCAATGGGTACATGTAAGTGGTAAAGAGTTTATGTCTAGTCTCCAGATTGATGATCCATTCCTAGGCTCCGGGCGAGGCCGAGGCCGAGCTTGGACAAATGAGTAGAAATGGACGTATTGACGCTGTCATGACGGAGGACAGCGATGCTTTCCGCTTGGGCGCAAAGGTCGTATTTCGAAAGTAAGGCATTTAGATAATGGATCTCTTGATTTCTGTTAACGTGTCTTTGAAGAGGCGGGGTTCTCGACGACAGCCTTGTAGTTCGTGAAGTCACGTATAGCGACCTTGTTGATGGTCTGCCGGGCACGCAGTCTCTGACGATTGAGAACCTTCTTCTTCTCGCCGTCCTCAAAGGTGGGGACTACGACAAGGTAAGCACATCTGTGTGTTGTTGTTTCTTACTGACTAAGTCGTTTCTAGGGTCTTCCTGGGTGTGGATTGGACACGGCCCTTTCCCTATCGTCGTCAATTGCAAATCACGGGGAAGCCCTCAGTACTCTAGCGTGGACTTATCAACACAACATTCCGCGGCTCGAGAAAGAACTCTCCGCGTGGCGCGAAGATGTCGCAAGTGAACTGGCAACAAATTGCAACCGCGCCCTGAAGCGCAAGATGCCGGATCTTGCTAGGAAGCTACGATCTATGCGCAATTTCCCAGACCCTGTGACGTTGCTTGAGTATGCAATCCCAGTAACATCTGATGACGGGAGCTTGCTTGGGAGGCCATCTCGAGGACGACTTGATATCACCCACCTCGCTCAAACCTGCGAGCTGTACTTTCCCTTCGGCGCGTCATGGACATCACTTTTGGAGAAGCTCGTTCGCGCAGCTTCGGCCTCATTCATCATGGATTCTCTCATCGGAAACTTTCGCGACAACCGAACTTCATACGCCATTGTCGAGCCGACTATTCTGAAGAGGCGTGATGCTGAATCGGATTTGGGCTTTGCAGAGTTCAGATGCGCGTTGCCGTCAGCGGATGCCGCGTCGATCTTAGCAACAAGTCTACGCGGACTGCGAGACCCGTTGCATCGCAAGCACAGCCCCCACCTCTCTGGATGGCCAGCGAAGTCGACAAAGCAGAAAAGTAAGAAGAAGGGCATCAAGACTCGCGCGGTGAAGGAGCGTGACCTATCTAAGTTCATCGCGTGGATCCCTTCGACGGTTCTGTACCAGGTAATGCCCAACACGGTCGAGGCTTTCATGACCGGTGGAGAGTATATCGCCAACCGGGGGGACGCCCGTGTAGCTTCGCCGGCTGTTCGTGTGCTTTTCTTCCGCTTTGACATGCATCAGTGAACTAACTGCTCTTTAGAACAGCGAGATTGTCATCGACCTCACAGAGGATGACAAAAGAAATGGAGGCAAGGAAAATACTGCCGGAGGCTCGGGATTGTTTCAACTGGCGCCTGACGGTGAAGAGATCGAAGAACTCTACATGAAAGATAGGTATGGTGTCTTCCATTTTCCCGATAATTGATAGCAATTTATTCTTCGCGACGGCAAACAATTTGTACTTGTATCCGTTCTGAAAGTTCCGCTACCTTCTCGCTTCGCCTTTGCAAAAATCCCCTCCCGCAAAATCACACCCTATTTTGTCACTTTCTACTTTTTTGATCAAATGTTCCCTGAGATAGCTCTTCGTAGCACAATTCTCTATACAATTTCGGCAAAATTTGACTATTGACTCTTTGATTCCCCGTGTTTCATGATCAACAGACATTCTGCCAACGCACGCCTACCATCGTCTCAGTCACTGGCACATTGGACGCAGCTATTTCTTTCCGCTGCTTGCACCCCTCTGTGCTTCACCCCTCCTCAACAAGGATGCCTAAGGACAGACGATCCAGATCAACTCGCGGCAAAGCAAAGGCTGCCGTTGGCCCAGCGTCAGCAATGGCAACCCTACAGAAAACGCGCGACGATACTGTCAGTCAGCATCGACATGCTCCGACGACTCGAGCTTCATATAACGGCTATGTTGCTCGGGCTCGCGCATTTCTCGCTGTCTACTGTAAGGGTGACGGTTCTGACGAGCTCGCAAACCAGCAATCCGAGTCCCAGCCTAGCGATGTCGATGTCCCTGCCGACAAGCCTTGGCTTGACCCCCTCTTCAAGCACGCCTTCGATGACACGCCCAACAAGTACTCACCGGAGGCGGTGGAGCTGTTCATCACGCATAAATGTGTTAACGAGGGGTGCAAGAAGTCAACGGCGGACAGCATATGCGCCGCGCTTAAGAAACTTTGGGAAGAATCGTACGTAATTCACCATACTCGTACTTTAGACTACTATTAACCTTTCGTACCTTAAAGGAACAAAGACGGCCTTTATCGTGAAGCCTGGTTCTATGACGAGACACGAAAGCAGTGCCGAGGAAACCCAGTCGAGTCTCCGAGGGTGCAAGATCTCGTGAAATCATTGCGAAACATGTACGCGGCTGATGGAGGGGAGCGGAACCACTCACTAGCGATGAAGTTCCCCATACTGGAGAAGATTCGGAGATGGTCAGAGTCGAGATGCCCAGTTTCAAGCGTGGAAGAGCGCATTGAAGATGCATCCATGAGCGAGCGAGAGTTGCGAACGGAGGTTTTAATGCGAAACACTTATTTCTCTCTCGCATTTACCCTGTGGACTCGGTAAGCACTATCCATTTTCAATCTGCACGAGCAGTTAATCCAATTATTTGACAGGAATGAAGAACTTGCCAATCTGAAGTACCAGGACATCACTTTCAACTGCGAAGGCCCGGAACCGTATCACGAACCCTGTTTCAGGGTTCATCTCGCAAATCGAAAGGGGTGGCAGAGGAAACTGGATGCCACGCAACATTCTTCGAGCCGCCACGAATATGGTACGTCAGTTGTAGTCATGGTATAGCTTGATTCATATTCTGAGATTTCTTCCAGATCAAGATCGGGGTATCTATGATCAGCCAGCGACTCCCGCAATGAATGCGTATGTCGACGTAAAGCTGTGGGTGCGATACCTTGAGGTGAACCACTACGGCCGTAAACTGCAAGGAGATGATTACATTTTCCCCGCTATTGGCTGCAACGGTGTTTACAAGCCTGGGGAACACATCTCCCACGACGCAGTACAGAAAATGATTGACAAGGCAGTCGATGGAGCAAATATCACTCGACCAAGTGGTGGTGTCTTTTCGACACATTGCTTTCGCCGAGGCGGTGCCCAATATCGCTTCATGTATGCGCCTCCTGCGGAACGGTGGACACTTGCGAGGATAAAGTGGTGGGGTGGTTGGTCAGTGAATGAGTCGGTATGTCTTTTCTGAAATTTTCACGGCGAAGAGAAACACTAACTTGAGCCTAATTAGCGTGACACAATCATTCGATACCTACTGGATGAATTACAGTTCATGGAGGAGTCACACGCAGATGCACTCTCCGCGGTTGCGCCTTCATACTCCGCGTCGTTGATGGGGGTGCAGTCCGAGCGTGAGCCAGTGACAAGAGGGGAAATGCGAGTGATGTGCCATACTCTCCAGAATCAGTTTTGCGGTGGTCTGGACGGCATACGGAACAGCATGTCGAACCTGACGAATGTCTTTAGCACAGCTATCGCAGCTGCTTCGGATCGTCTACGCATTTCGCCTGGTTACCCCACCCCTTTCTCACACGGCACGTCAGGAATGCCAGAGATCTCGAGCATGCCCGTAGCCGCCACCGCTACTTCGGTGGGCTGCTCTCCTTGGGAACATCAACATGGCTATCAGACCACCAACTCCTTTGCGAGTTCATATCCGCCAATCCCTCTCCAACAAGTAGGGAGTTCGAGGTGGTTGTCGCCGCCGGCATATGGTTCTCACAGTGCTGCTACCGCTGGCTCCGATGCGCCGCTGGGCCTCAACTTGCAATATCCTCTACCTGGCATTCCGTCGCTTGCTGCGAGCTTTCCCACTTGGACTTCAGCGACGACACCCATTGCACCCATTGCAACCTCTGAGACTGATTCGAACTCTCGGTCCGCTCTATCCTCTTTGCCACCTCCGGGGCTCAGCATTCCGGACATCCGTATCAAAGACAAAGCTCTCGAGCTTGTCATTTCTCACTGGCAGCATCCAAATCCGTCATGCGGGCTTATAGTTGCGTTAAAAGACTGGCCAGTCGAGTGGTACAGCGGCGCAAACAAAGACAAGTTTGCGATGAAGCGCTACACCCGTCAGGTAGTTGCGCTGGAGTACCTCGAAGTGCAAGTCTAATTTGAACAATTTGCATTACTATGGCTGACATTCTTTTCGTTCAAGTTACAAAAGCGATGATGCACGATTCAAGCGTGATTATCCGGAGTGGAACAAGGGCTTTACAAAGTTGCACAAAGCCGTGAATGCAAAACGCGAGGCTCGAGGTGAACGTGAGCACAGGAGTCGTCAGCGCTGAAGTACTAATTTTTACAACTACAAATGGTATTTTACATTGAGACTACGAGTAACCATGTACCAAGAATAAACTCAAATAAACAGATGATGGAATACAGTTAGTTGATAACCTCGAGCCCTTCATGCTGGGGTTTTTGCTTTTTCTCGGCTTTTTGGCCTCTTCCGAAGACGAAGGTTCCGTGGATGGTGGTGATGCGCCGGTGGCATGCACCGCTTTTGAGAACTCCTTGACGAGCTTCTTGAGGCCATGAACCTTGAGTGAGGTACCCATAATGATAAGCAGGTCTGGTATGCGACTCAGGTCGGAGGACTCCATACTTCCGATGTCGTCTCCAAGGGGATGCGGTTCATCATAGAGCACGATGGCGGGATGAAGAGTGCCTATTCTAATTGCTCGAGCGGAGCGGGCCACACGTGCTTCAGCTGAAGAAAGGAGATCATTGAGAAAAGCTCTTGAGCTCGCCAATCATATTTGTAATAATACTCACAGCGGGATGCACAGTCCGGACAGTCGGGTGCGACACCCTGGATGAATGCAGCGGTATATTCTTCGCTAAAGGGAAAATCGGCAGAGCAAAGCGTGCATCGCACACGGCGGGTGTTACCATGCAACTACACATTCCGTACGTCCTTTGCCTTCATTTTGCCCTTGCTCTTGATGCTGCTCGAGCTGCCGACCAAACCAACACGTTCCTCGAGGCCATTGATATTCTGAGTGTAGGACCGCAGGAGCTTGCCCTTGTTGTCCAGCGTCTTTATGAAGTGGTGCGTCCGTGAGGGCTCGACGCTGTCGATTGACTGTTTCAATTTTGCGATGAAAGTGTAAAAAACGGAGGCCGAGGTAGCATCACGAAAAAGAGATGCATCGAAGAGATCGCGTCCCTTAAGGACGATGTCGGGGTATTGCTGCTTCACCAGGTTGTACAGGCCATCCGAAGAGCGAAAATACTGTCCACAGCCGTTCGAAAGTGTTAGTGGCGAGGGTCTCATCTCGGGCGATAAAATAGATTCGTTGGACTGACAGGTACGCCGCATGAACATGAAATACCGGCTCCTGTGACGATGACAATTTTCTTGCTCTTTGCGACAGCGAGAGAGAGGTTTGACAACGCGTGTCTGACCGTCGGATCTGTCGACGAGCTTGAGAGGGGGAGGGAGGAGATCATGGTCGTCGACGGGGGAGATGGGGGTCGGCCACGAGAGCTCGAGCTATGAGAACACGACGGCGAACTACTAAAAGCAGAAAAGTAACGTTATAATATGTTAATGAGCGAGACAAAAGATGAAATACGCTGCCACTCACCGGAGGTCTCAAAGAGAGTGGAGGGCGAGGAAACAAAGGAGCGTAGTCGACAAACCATAAATCATGATGGGGGAATGAAAACGGACAAGAAGACTCACAATGAACCATGTCCAGATCTCCTGCCCGTCATGAGTGTCCATTCTTCCCCTGGTAGAACGAGTGTAGGCACTGAAGTCGACGAATAATTGTGAGCATGAGATCAATCTAACTGAGAGAAGACATTGTACTTACACCGAAAATCTAGATGATTGTTGGACGACGATGATCAGAAAGAGGCTCACCATGTAATAGCAAGGAAGAAGAGGAGCTGGACACAGAGGAGCCGATGCTGTCAACGACCGAGGATAGCACGAGAACCGTTGGTGACCTGCAGGCGAAGAGAAAGAGAGGTGAGCGACGGTGTGACGACAACAACCGACGATTAGTAGCTCACCAGCCAAGAGCAGCGCCGACGGGAGTTGGTGAGCAAGGTGGCAACGAGAGCGCAGAAACGACGGGAGGGACGGTTGTGGGAGGAGGGAAGCAAACGAACCGAACCATGAACGACGACGACGACGAGAGCGTGGCAGGCACGGAAGCAAAAAAAGCCTAAATCCAAAAAAGGGATCGGCAGCTCGCGAACGCGCGTACGGCGATTGCGGTGTTCGCGGGGCTAAGCGAGGGGCGACAGGGCCCGAGGGAAAGTGCGCTCGCGAGCCAATGAGCGCGCGGGAAGCGGGAGAAGCGTGCCGTCGGACAGGGACGCGGCACGCGTGCCCTCTTCGAGCGTACGCGAGCTCGCCCGAGACACTTATTCCCTTTCTCGGGCGCGGCATCCCGAACGGGCCCAGCGGCCGGGTAAATCTCCCAACATAAGCCAATTTTAAGTGATGATGCTTAGCAAATTCAGTGTTTTTGCTCTCATCACACAAGACGGGCGATGTCAACGCGCTTTGAGCTACAGGACATCGTCCCAATCCGCCAGATAAAGAAATCTCCACCTACGTTGTGTTGACTTGTTGTGAGCTGATCGATCCTCCTTGTGTGACGCGCATGAACTTCGCTGATATATTTTTTCGCTAGCCATACAGTGAAGAAATAAATTTCACAAAATTCATGGTTCAAGCAGGAAATGGAGACAAGAGATTATTCATATAGAAGTATTCCAAACCAAAATATGTGTCGTTTCGACACTTGTTTGCACTCAGAAGATCTATAGTCATCGTCAGATCGTGAGGAGGCATGACTGGCGTAACGCACCCAAGGGCCACCAGCGGACGACCCTTGTCCGAATGCTTCGGGATCCGCAATGAACTTCGAAGTATCAGCTCTTTCTCCTTCGTTCAACTAGCACTTAATTCAACTTACAGGCGGTATGACCTATACAAGGATGTTAGAACAACGAGAAGGATATTAATGATGAAGACGAACGTAGTCATTCAACGTATGGTGCTGTGCTGCATCGGTGCCCGGTATAACGTGCGGGAGGGGTTCTGGCGGTGCGATAGTGTCGTTCGCAGAAATTTCTGGAGGTCCGTAGTATGGTATCCACTGCATGGCGGACTGAAGATGATCTTTCATTGAGGCCTTGCGATAGAAGAGTGGGTCTTTAGCTTCGATTTGAGAGTTTGGAACTGACCTGCCCACCGTTAGGCGCATTCAAAACGTCCCCGAACTGGAGGCCAGAGCGCCTTTGCGAAGGAACGCAATTAATATCCTTCGAAGTACCCTGGTTGAAACGATCGATGCACCGCTTGCACGGATACGTCCCTGCGGAAAGTTCACACTACCGCCGCGGTAGTACCGCGGCATAAAATAGTACGTCCACAGTTGAACGGAAACCGGCGATGGACCCTAGGGTCCAAGCCCATATCGGGAAGGTAATCGGAGCACAGCCGCGTACGCGTGTTCGTGCACGTTTCAGCAGAACTCGTAATTCGTAAAGTCCTGCAAAGTACCAGAGTGGCCGCGATAACTTTCTTCGTAGTTTACAAGTCCTAAGAGCTCTTTATAAATTTCTCTCTTGTAGCTTTGCTGGGCTGGCACACTTATTCAAGGATATTGTAAAGGAGTCTCATTATATTCTATGGTAATTACAGCTTTATGACAACAAAATGAAAGAGATGTAGAAGAATAAAAGGTATATTTACGGAGAAGAACAGAGAAAGTCACGGAACCGGGGAGAGGCACAGAGGGTTGGGGGGTAGAAGAAGGAAGAGAGAGGGAAAAAGAGGCGGGAATGACACTTACAGAGGTGGGCTTTATGGATTGATCGAGTGGCCGGCACTTCAATGATCACGGACCAGGTAAACGTCGAATGACGGGGAGACGCGCGTCAGGGGCACGACGTGAGCGCATCGTAGTGCTGCTCCCAAACGAAAGCAAATGGCGGAGGGCGACGACGGCGGCGGCGGCGGCGGCGAGCGAGCGAGCAAGGTGGGTATGGTGGTGAAGGTCGTGGACTGCAGTTCACGATGACCACGAACGCGACGCGACAATGGCCGGCACGCGTCCGCGGCTGTGCCCGATTACCTTCCCGATATGGGCTTGGACCCTAGGGTCCATCGCCGGTTTCTCAATGATTGTGGGCAACACGCGTCTCATCCCAATTCGTCCTCTTTTCCCACAACATCTTTCTCGGCAACACTACGTGCAAGGCCGCCTATTTCTCCTACAGATATTCGTGAGAGAGACATCCATATAAGTTATATATTTGGACATTGATTTTTCAAAGAAATAAGCTGAAAGATATTGTGGCTTTGTATAAGCCTATTCAGGAGGAAGATATTCTATGCTAAAATAGGGACTCTACTTCGGGCGGAAATAGGCCTCAACTGAATTGATTCGAGGCTATTTCTCGAAGAAAGATTGTGCCTATCTTGGACAAGGGTATTTCTCAGCAAAATAAGCAAATAAATAGATACCATATGTAGAACCCTATTACTGAGGAAAATGTGAGCAAACATAGGGTCACTATGTTGATGCGTCTCTCACGAATATTTCTCGCCAAAATACCCGGGCTTGCACGTAGTGCAACTTTCCACAAGGCCTGGATACGAGGCTACCGCTCGTCATTGCTTTTTCGTCATGCAGCGGTTCTCACGCACGTCACTTGCCCTCAGCGCTTCATAAATTATGAATGTAGAGGGCGCGAAATTTGGACATCGAACATAAGTGATGCATTAGCTCTAGTAGTACCTAATTTGACTTGGACAATCGAAAGCAACGAAGACCTTTTCCGGGGAGAGAAATTCGGAGAGCGGACCCTCCAGCAACGTCGACAACTTAAACAACCCCTCATCGTAGATCGAAAATAGCTCGAAGGTTTCGAGATCGCCCTGCTCCTTCAACCGGGAAAAGAAATTCACCACCCTAGGACCAAATTGCGTCCAGTCATAATTCATGTCTGTCGAATGTAGCTTTAGTGAGCGTATACGAGGAAACGACTGCTTGGCGGAATCCGACGCGACTTCCCCAAACTCGAGTTCTTCCCAAGACGCAAAGGTCAGGATCAACTTCTCTAGAGATGGAAGGAGATGGAATGGTGGAGTTATCGGGATGAAGCTCTGCTCTTTCGATCCATAGTCCAAGTGAAAAGTTTTTATCGAAGGATGTCCGAGCAAGAATTCCCGAATAAGACCTTCACGTTTCTCCGTCAACCCCTTGTTGAAACGCTCGAACTCCGTATGACTTGATAAGCCCAGGTAAGCTTTCGTCGCATTCGGGAAGTGGATTGATTTGCATATGGATGTGCCCGCTGCCGGCTCACAGCAATTGAAGGAGAAGGTGACGTCCTGCACCGAGTGGATCGCGTGCTCGGGGCAAGGGGGGACGTGCATCCAATCGTCAAAGTGCAAATCGATTTTCTCCAAGACCTTGCACGATGACAAGAATGACGCCAATTGTTGCATCTCGTAAGCTTCTGCCTCGTCGGCATTGAAGTATATCATGAGGGACCGAAGTGATCCAACAAATGATCCACCCGCGGGCGGCGGATGACATCCTGTGATGCGTAAATCAACGAGATGTGGCATTGACCATCGCCAATATGGATGGAATTTGGTCTGCCAATGTTCTGAAGAAGACACGCGGTTGAAGCAAATCGCCATACGTTCGAGATTGGGAAGCGTCAGTCCTTCGGTGAGTTGCTCGATAGTTTCCAAGTTGTCGCGTATTTTCGGCCATTTACGCATTGGTATAAATTTTTCCCCAATGGGATAAAAAAATCTTCCCAACGTGAAAGACCGCCAGCGACTCGACTCGAGCATGCAAACCTCGAAGAATTTCAAAAAGTTGTCGCTTTCCTCTTGCTGTTGTCGGAGACCATAATTCTCAAGCAAGAAATCCACCGTCATCTCTTTGCTTCGTTCGGCGTAGATCTTAAGCTTGGAGATATCGACCATGTGCTCGGAGATGACGTTCCAGAGATGCGGGTTGGTCAGAGTGAGGATGCGAAACCTCCTACAAACATGGGATAAGGAACGGGCACATTCGAGAGCTTGCATTTCCGCAGAGACGTCTAAATCACTGTCTGGAGGTGGATCGATGCGAGTCGGACGTGTGGCGAGGACAAGGATACCGGACAAGATTTCATCCGGTAAAGACGAAAATCCAACCCGTAGAGCCATGTTGTCCACTTTCATCTCTGCCTCCATGTATTGTCTGTCCAGGTAGTTCTTCAACTCTCTCGCTAGGTTTCTGGCGAGTTTCAATGTGTCCAAAGGCGCCCGAGATCTCGTCAGCTTCGCCCTTCCATCCTGAACTGATCTGAGATTGTTGTCGAACGAAATCCTGCGCAAATCAGTTGTTTCGTTCGAAAGCCAAGGTACTTGAACACGCACGATTTCAGATCATTCTTGAATCTTTCCTGAAGCCCCTCGACCTGTACGTGTACTTTTCCGTCTGGTCTCAACGCGTGCTGAATCACGGCAGAAAGTTCCTGGATGTCCTCGACGCTCCCAACATCAGCTCCAAGCGACATGTTTCTTCGTGGACCGTATTACAAGGTAGGTGCAGGATATATATCTTTTTGGCGTTAATTTGTGAATGGCAGTCCGAGAAGCAAGTCGGTAAAGTGTCAAAGGAGTGGTGAATGGAAGAAGAAAGCGTGCATGGCCAGGAATCCCAGGATGCCCTCACGACCGTGACGGCCACGCTCCTTTTCAGTTCGTTGCTCTTCGACAGCTTCGACAATCCTCAAGGACTTCAAAATTTCGCCTCTTAGCTTCTGTAGCCCTTACAAGTGCTGCAATGGATCTCCTTCGTACGCAACCAGCGTAGAATGAACCACCTACAAGAGTGAACTTTGAATTACTACATTCTACAACAGGAGGCCCCAGGTTTGAAATCGTCGTTCCGATAGAACTGATCTCGACATGGAAGAACATTCGCAAGACGAAACATTTCAATTTTCTTCTAGTATTCGCCGCCAGCCCTCGATTTCGTCCATTGTCAGCGATGCCACCGCCTCAGATCTTCCTGGCCCGGGTCGCAACCTTGGAAGGCTTTACGATACATTAGGAGATGGACTTCTCTCTCAGATACAGAAAGGAATGACTCGTCGTGGTTTCGGACCAGGCGCGGTCAGTCGCAAAGTAGTCATGAAGCAGACAATGCTTTCTTCCGACTCGATCGATACAGATGCAACAGCGCCGAACTTACCTGGCCCAGGGCGGACGGTTGGCATGTTCTTCGACTGGTTGGGAGGAAAACTCGAAAATCAACTGGGGATTCTGATGGAGAGGAGAGGCTATGGTCCCGAGGCTACAATGGCGAAGATACTAACGATGCGAGGTCGTTGGAGGACGTATCGAGAAGGAGAGCGAGTTTATATCCGCAATAACATGGAAATTCAAAGTGAAGAGCACAGGAAGTTGCTCAAATATTGTCAAAGACTTCTCAAATACACAAGGTACTACGCTTGAACGCCCTCGTCGACCGCAATCTAATTTGGAAATAAAACAGGTCCTTAGTTCCCAAAACACAACTTCAAGCATTCGATCGAATAACTGATCTCGCTACGAACGATCCTTACATTCGTGATCTCTTAGGCGAGTGCCTCGATAGGCAGGAACCGAGAAAATATCTTCCTCCTGACGCGTACGATGGTACACTCACTTTGAGCTCCCAGAAGGCACTGGTCTCACTCTCGTCCAACTCCATCAATAGCGTAACGATGCAATATGAGCGTCGTCTAAAAGAGGGTACCTTAAACGAGCAATTTCTCGTAGAGAAATTCATACCTATCATGACCAAGTTTTTGTCGTGAGTCTATAGCTTTAGAGGCTTGATCAACAGAGTTCTTAATAAATTTGAAGGGATCCAGAATCATCATTTCTGGTCGTGAGGTCCGCTAAGTACCTGGTGGATATCAACTCCTATGGTATAGACATGTCTTTCAAAGAGTTCGACGCTGCTTTAATGAACACCGCGTTGCACAACCCGGACGTCATCGAGTGGTCGTCTTTCGACAGCTACATATCATCCCAGATATCGAGGGAGTATTTGCATTCTTACATCGGGCCTATTCTTCTCCGGTAAATTAATCGCAACTATTCGTGATTATGCGACTGATGAACTTTTTAGGCGAGCGAGAGTCATCCCAAACATAATCGCCTGGTATTCGAGAGTGCTGACGACCATGTTCGACGAGATCCACTACCGACAACCAGACTTCCGCGAAGGTTTTTTTGTGGTTCAGTCCCGCGCTGAAATGATGTTCACCGTACTGGAGTCATGCGCTCGTACAGACGACCTCGACTCCCACCTGGCGTACTTCGACGCGGTCAGCTATGAGCTGCGTCCGCTCCTTCGAAACACACCTTTCATTAGCAAGCCATCTATTGTCCTGTGCCATATGTTGCATCATAGCGGATTATGGGAGTGGTCCGGACCTCTGGTGTCCCGTAAACAGCCGCCTCCTGCCCGAATGGCCGTTGGTAACATCGACGTTTGGTTTCAACGGGTCTTGCCTTTTTGTCGTGCGCTCGTTCGCTTCTTCAATAGGTTTGTTATCCCTTTCAGTATTTTCGTTCACTCCTCCTATTGAACTTTCTTTGAGCAGTTCGGATGCGGAAATCCGAAAGCAAACCCGAGAATGCGCGATTATATTTGCTCTAAATGACCGGTATTGCAAAATGGCTATCAGCATAGCTCTACAGGAATCATCGCATCCTTCGAAACTTCCCCTGAAAAATCTGGGAAGACCAGATTTTGACATTCGTAGATTTCACGAAGCCCCTTCCTGCTTCTTTCGGCACACGACCGACATTGGAGGACTATGCATCGCGGGCGATCGACCAATGTCTGCTGCCGCTCTGGCTCGGTGAGTGACCTCGATGATGTGTTAAGTTTGAACTAACATATCTGAGTTGCGTAGTGCGCTATGCCCGAGTTGCTCTCGGCCTTACAGTTACTTTCTCTTGCGCCATGACGACGCACTGGTCTGGCTCGAATATAAAGAAGACGAAGTCTTCGATTCCTCGAAGCATCTTCCTATCATGGCCGGAAGGAATGCAGACGGCGAGCAAGAATTCATTGCGTGCGTTCCCTGCACGACGTCGGGTGTCGATCACTTCACCACCGTCAAAGATAGGGCTTCATCAGTCCAGTATCTCAGGCAGGCCGAGAACGGGAACTTCGAAAGGATATCGTCGAGCAGATTTTACGTCCTTGCGTTGCGCTACGACGCAGAAGACCTTGCGCACATATATCCGCCAATTTCGTCTCGTGCTATTGACTCAACGGGCCAATTTTTCTGGCGCAAGGTGCTCAGGTATGGACGGCGCCTAGACGCGGACCGTGGTACGCCACAGAAATAGGCCGAATAGCTGAAAACTATCTTTTGAATCTACTACTAGGTGCGTTGTTCTACGAGTTCATATCCCTATGCCAGAAAGTCCAACTGAATTATGTTACTTTGCGAAGTTAAAACCTTTCGCCCACTTTATAACCCTATTCACAGACAGAGCTCATGCCATGCTTCCATGCGAACGCTTTCGCTGGACCGAATCACATCTTTGCGCGGAGAGGTTGGCGACGTGCATCCTCAGCAGTCCATGCATCCAAGTCTTCGCAAACCATATCACGTATACGGTTTCCGAAGCCCTTCTCCACGAGGAACATCACATGAATAACGTCGTCACGAGCATCCCATTTCCCATTGTCGAGTTGAACGGGGTTCGCCATGAAAGCGCGGAGATAGTGCTTTATTGCGGGCCATGTGATGAAGCGACACTGATTAGCACCATAACCGAAATGGATTCTAACTTCAGTCCTTTTGAAAGTGCGATGTTACTTTGCGAGCCTTTGTCGATGGGTGCAACTTACCTATGCATAAGATTAATTCCCAAGATACCGTCGCCGTCTTCCGGAAGCATCCATGCGATTTCCTCCTTTTTCGCAAGCTCAAGTTGACGTTGCTCGTACACTGAGGTGATGTCGAGTAGAGTGTCGGGCTTCATGCTATCCACAGTGTGATCTCGAAGTCGAACAGCCAACGCGGAGAAATCGAAGAGATCTTTGGTAGGGAATGGTTCGGAAACAGTTTGGACAATCGCCATGCCCCCAGACGTCTTTGAAGGGAACTCATACGATGAACCTTCTGGAGCAGACTGACCTCGGACCTGTTTTTCGTCGTTGGGAAGGTAAGATCTCAATACTTTACGAACGAACTTGATTCTTACCCCAAGCACGCTCAAGGCGCGGTTGAATTTGGGTCGTCCATAAGCACGATTGAGGACAGTGAATAGGTACGCTGGAAGCACACTCGCAGCCTTCACGTGTGCTGTACCTGCAGGAAGTAAGGCGTTCGCGCGTTGCACCAGGATCTCCATCTGGTCTTTAGTGAAATAGAGATCAACGCGATCAGTATCCAGCATGGACTGCATCCACTTGTTCAAATGCGTCTCTGGGTCATATCCTTTCTTCAAGATCGGCGTCCTTTCCAATGCGCGAGCATATGCATCTCCTGTGGGATCCAAGTACGGCGGAGGTGGACCCAGGTAGTTTTCGAACGAGACGGGTTTTTGGCTGGTTAGTTTCGCCCCGCAGTACAGGTCGTTGAGCATGTTCAGCACCCTGAACAACGAAATTCCATCGACAACGGCATGGCACATGTGAATTGCGACGGCGGTTTCTCCGGTACGCGTCAAGTTGGTAATTTTGAAGCGCGTCAATGGGTGGTTCTCCATGTCCTGTGGAGGCCAGTAAACCCAAGGGATGGGATCGAGGATTGGAGGAAACACGTTGTACAGTTCGTCTTCAGTGTAAGTACCGGCGTAGTTCGAGACTGTGATCGGTATTGGGTAGGATAACTTGATCTGGCGAGGCAAAAAATATTGAGAGAGGTTTAGAAAGGCGAGAAAATATACTGACCGCCCATGAGTGGTCCTTCTCTTTGGTTAATCGCCCGGCAGCGTGAGGAACAAGGATAAGCCAGGATTGAATGGCTTTCTGCAGTCGATCTAGATCAATGGGCCCGGGGAGGATGAACACTTGATTACACTTGAAAAATCGGAAGAGGGCCTCAGTATGATGTCGAGCGACGTTTTTCAAAGAAGATTCTTACAGGGTTGAATATCTGGTTCATTCCAGAGAGGGGCATGGTCCTCGTCCCAACCCGAGTCCTCAATCCGATGGGTTGTGTGGGTGGATGCACCCAGAACACCTCGTCTTGCATATCGACAGATGACATAGTTCGAGAGACAACTTCGGTGTGCCATGGTGTGACGATGCACCTTATAGCCATTCGTGAGCCCTGGATAAAGCTTTTGGAAATGGTGTTCGCATTCTAGATGCATGTGCCGCTGGTTCTGCAATTAATCTTAAGCTTTCAACAGATCCTTCGCGCACGGAACATGAAAATAACAAACCGTTGTCCTTTATACGTCGCATAACGCATGCGCATTCCCGCTTGAGGAATGAAGAGCTCGGCGCAGCGCAGTGGTACGCAGTTTAATCGCTTCGACAACAAAGGTTGTATCGCTTTGCCGTCTTCCCATTCATGAGGAAGAGCTCGGTCGTGGTACTATTACGCTATAAATAGCGGTATTCATATCCGGACGAGACGTAGAGTTGGGTGATCGTGTTCATAGAGTTGTCCTGTTCCATAACTTGTTGAGGAATATGTGAGAATGTCGATGGATTTATAATAAATTATGCATAGAATCAGAATCGGTTGCAGGTGATGGAGTTGGAGTTCGTTGTGCCAAGTCCCTCCACACTCATTGGCGTCGGTGAGAGAGCTTGAATAAGAACTGCCGCCCATAAGATGTTAAGAGTCGTAGCGTGGCCTTTGTGGTGATTCGTCGCCGATTGAAGATGTTCGGTATAAATTATCATCCTTGATCTCAGTAAGTGACCGAAGGCGTCGATTCGGACGCAGATGATGTATCCCTCATTTCTCATCGCCTCCGGACCACTTGTCCTGAGGGAAGCTAACAATGCTGAAAGTTAGCGGACGTCGGATAAACCATTGGCCACATCGCACCTCTCTTCTTGGCCATCACTCAACCTCACAAAACTATAGAAACTGTCGGTATAGAGATCCATTGTGCGAGTGAGCAAAGGACAGAGTCCAGTACCATCATGCCGATTCATTGAGAGTGATTGCAAGAATTCGGGCCTGACTCCCAAGGGCCCAGAAACGGTCAACAATACCAAAGACGGAATTATTTTCATGATTTCAATGAAAGCGGTGATCCTATGGGGCGGGAAACCAGGATCTTCAAGTGAGGAATGAGACATGGTATCCAGGTCAAATCTTTCGAGTGGAGGCCGAGACCGAGTGAAGAACGTCCGTAATGGTAGACAAATATCTGAATCGGGGGAAAAGAATCTGAAATTGACTATAGATGGGCAATGAAGTCGTTGAAATAAAGTGGCCCACTCCCTCCAGCCCAAGTCGACCTTAAGCTCAGTAACGTTCATGTAAGTCAAAACGGGCAGGGAGATTATTTGCGACGTTTGGGGATTTCGTAACTGTCCATAGATGCCTTCCGATATTTGAAGGGTTTCGAGGTTCGGTGAGCATTGCAGAACCGCGGACAGGCCATCCATGTTGACAGCTTCGGTCTTCAGAACGCGCAGACGGTGTAAGTCGAGTCCGATTGGTAGGATCTTGATAGAGTTTGCCAACGAAAGGCACTTCAAATTGTGGCACGAGGACAAGTCCAGTCCGACGACATGCGTGATAAGGGTGTCACAAGAGGTATGATAGATCGAACCGCTGAAACTCTCTAAGAGCGATGAAGGACGAAGGTCGCGGACTAAACTTTCTTCCAGTCTATGTTCAAAATCCGTGTTCATGTAGTTTATCTTCATGGATCTCCATCGATGGAGATTTCCTAAAAGTAGATCGTAAGCGGGACGAGCCTCTCGAAGAACGCAGTCTTCAGGATCGACGTGCAATTCCAGTACGATATCCAACGGGTTGTCCCCAGATCGATCCATCCAAATACTCAGCATCCTACAGAGTAGTTTGTATGGCTGCGTCGAGTACTTGGGGAATGTATCGAGCCAGCGATCCATGTCTGGGTACGAAAGCCGGATGGAGGCCCAGAGGTCGGACATCTCCAACGTTGTTGCCCTCCACGACCGACAAACGAGAGAGGCGTTCAAAGGTGTGGTGCTGAATATATTCGGGGAGAGAATGGATGGGGTGGCATCCAGAAAAATCTGGTAAAGTAGGTCCGGTGCAAGGTTTTGTGCCACAGAAGGTGCCATGGTCCAGCTTATGGTTACGGTGTGAGCAAGGACGGCAGGTCAGAAAGAGAAAGTAGTGGGATGAGGCGTACTCAGGTCTCCAGAATGCGTCGCGATGGCCTTGCGAAAACTAATTCGATCCGTCGACGATGGAGGATTGATCAAAAGACGAGCATCGTCCAAACCGTTCTCGAGTCGGAAGTAGCCGGCCACGTGTCACCGTGACGGCAAACAAGCGAGCTGGAAGATCGGGAAAAAAGACAGATACTCGAAAAACGATGAAAATTCGATGAGATATCATAGACAAGACAGTTACGTGTACGTTCTACATGTTCTTGACAAGAAATGTGTTATGAAGCTCACTTGAAGGGCTGTCAAAAAAATTGTGGTCTTCTAACCACGGCAATGACCCGACGCTGACAATTCATCTAAAATCTTGCACAGATATCTGGACAAGCTTGAAGTGCCCTACGTCTATGATTTCTGCGAACGTGAAAGCCTGAGTCTCATTTTTCTGCTTTTTGTTTTTTGAAAGGCTTCTCGCCATTGACTGTATATCAATATTCGCGAGATCCGTGATATGAATCACTCTCTTTCGTCTGGATCTCCAGGAAACCTACGGGTTGAAAGTCAGATACAGGTTATAAAGTAGTTAGAGATACTCACTTGGTTTCCTCTCCGTTTCCCATCTTCAGAAATTGGAAATATCTGTTCGAATAAAATGCGACCGTGTGCGTGATCAAAGGGAGAAGTCCTTTCTTATCAGGACGGTATTTCGCCAGCGATTTTATAATTTCTTTCCTGACTGCGAGGTAACCTTCGACTTCCAGGTATACCAAGGATGGTATGAGTTTCAGGACATCTTCGAAGGCGGAGATAGTTCTAGGCGCGGGCTCTTCGTAGCTGACCATGGTGCTTAGGCTGAATCGTTGAAGTGGAGGATGTGAACGGGCAAACATGGCATAGAGTGGCGTGCATATGTCATCCGAAGACCGGGCATAGACTCTGAGGTTGATTAAAGAAGGACAATGGAAACGGCGGATTAGATCGCCGAAATCCCCGTGGTCAAACGTTTCTGCGTCAATAAATTTTCGCAACCGCAAAACGAGATCCGTCAGGACGGGCAGGGAGATTTCAGATGATGATGTGTCCTGTGCGATGCTATGGCCAATTATGCATTCCGAAACCTCAAGGATTTCGAGATTCGGCGTATGTTGTATAAGGGTAATCAATCCGAGGGCGTTAATCGTCCTTGCTCGTACGACACGCAAACGAGGCATGTCGAAAGAAATTGGTGGAATCCTTACGGCGCTTCGCAGAGATAGGCATTCCAAGATTTGACATGATGTGATGTCGAGAGGAACAGCGGATGCGAGAAGAGTCGCACCATAGTTCGTGGTGGCTATCCTTGGCAAGGGATTTTCTTTCGGGGTGAACTTTCCGTCACTTCCGACGATCATGTTCTGGAAATCTACGGCGAAGGATCTCCAGCGAGATTCATTCCCAAATACGATGCTGTAAATGTCGCGAGCAGCATAGACGACCGGTTCGCTATCCATTGGATCGACGCGTAACTCGAGGACGATGTCCAGCGGCACCCTGCGAGATCGCATTATCCAGAATCTCCACATCGCGGACAGTTTTCGGTACAAGAGGAGGCGGTGACGTGGATACGTTTCCAGCCAGTGATCAAAATCCGCGTTTGAAAGGTGTATAGACGCCCACAGATCTGGCCTGTCCAGGGCGGTCGTTCGCCATGATCGACAGACGAGAGATACGTTCAAAGGCGCGGTACTGAATACATTTGGCGTGAGTTTGGATGGTGCGCAATGTAAGAATATTTGGTGCAGAAGTTCGGGGGCTAGATTTTGCACCATGGACGAGGTTTTTGCTGAGCAACCGTGACCTCGCGCCATTGAAGGATAACAAACTGGACAAAAGTTCAAACAGCTCAACCCCAAAAGCTATCAGAAAGCGAAAAGTCTGAACACGCACCCGAGCTTTCCGATGAACAATCCAAAGCGTTCTTGATTGGATTTGTGTGTCGATGATCGTGGAACGTGGATGAGTTGTGGCGTCCACTTTTTTTCAGGTCAACGCCAACCAATCACCGACAAGGCAAGATGCCGGCTACAACCGTTGTCCCGACAATTTTTTGTCAATGACATTCCTCTCTTCTACTGCTTTGCATAATATGAAGCCATGTTGCCGATGCGTTGCGAGGTCTTGAGGTAGTAAGTAAGATATGAATCTATGAGCACATTTCCCTGAAGTAATTATATGACGTTGAGTGTCAGGCTGTTGAACAAGCCTGAAATTTCCTCCGTCTGAGGCAAGTGAAGAGGAAATTTAATTCACCAGGTAATACTGGAGCTACTGTAAGTTGTGTTTGTGTTCGTGATTGCAACATTGTAACTCCCTCCGTTGTACACTTGCGTTGCCTGCCCCGACCCCGCCTGCCACTCGCGATGATCTTCGTCTCTGTGAGTGTCACTCCTGTTTGTATATAGGTACTCGTCGTCACTTGAGTCAAAGTCTGCAGACTCTGCGATCTCGCAGTCGGAGTCATCGGAGTCGGACCATTCCCCAGGATCTCGATATTCTTGCTCCTGCTTATTCCGCCCCACGCTGGCATCTGCTCTGTCGCTTCGAGTCGACGACGCAATGCTTTCGCGATCAGAATCGTCGTCCTCGCTCTCCTCTCGACGGTCGTCGGGACCGTCCCAGCGTGCGGCAGGAACATTGACTTCAAGTTCCAAGTCGCTTTCGCTATCAGAGTCTCCCAAACCTACCACGTCATCCGTTCTTGGCCAATCCACCTCCGAGTCGTCCGAGTCTAGATCCTCGTCAACCTCATCCGGATATTCAGAATTGTACGTCCCAGCCCTCTCCTTGCGAGCTGCGTTCACTTCCGTGTCTGAAGCTGTAACGCTCGCGCAGTCAAAGTTGTTTGATTCCGGGGTTCCTTCGTCATCCGAATCTATATCGGTTCCGTGTATTGGTACGTTATCATGATATTCGAAGTCGCTGTCGCTGTCTTCGAAATCGTAACTTGTCCACTTTTTCGATTCCCTGTGGGTTTTAACAGCATTGAGACTGGGAGAACCGGAGTCGCCTTCGCGAACAGAGCCTTCCGGGCCATATGCGACATCCGTTCTTGGCCATTCCTCCTCCTCGTCCGAATCTAGTTCCTCGTTAATCGCATTCGCATATCCCGAATCGTACGTCCCAATCAACTCCCCGCGAGCCACGTTCGCTTCCCTGTCAGACGCTGCTACGCTTGCGCGGGTAAAGTAGTCTGATTCTGGAATCCTTTCATCGACATCCGAATCTGTGTCGTTTCCGTATGCTGGTGCATTGGCATAGTTGTGGCCATAGTCGTCCAAGTCGCTGTCGCTGTCTTCGTTGTCGTAGTTTGTCCACGTTTCTGATCCCCTATAGGATTTCTCAGCAATGAGGCTGGGAGAGCCGAAACAAATATACGAACCCGTAACTGGCGTCTACAGGCCTCTCTTCTTTACCGACGAGTGCCTTAACATGAGCCAGCTCATTCATAAGCTCGTCATGTCCTTGCTTCTGGGCTAATCGAATTGATTTTACGACACAGTCGACGTCGAGCATGAGTTTCATCTACCGTACAGATTTTCAGTACTTCGCCGGAATTGATTCGACAGGTTATGCACGCACGTTCAGTTGCCGAAGACTGTCATTGAGGTCGGAATTGTACTGAAAGACTTTCTTGAGGTCGTCCTTCGCGTCTTTGAATCGCTGAAAGCTGTTTTTCTTCTTTTGCTTGCCAGTAAAGAATGCGATGTCTTCCATGATTCTGAAGCGAAGCAACTCAACGAGCTGTCTACATGATGCATCGATGGAGACGTACAATTCCAGAGGACGCAAGTCCTGCTTCAACTGCTGCGCGTCTCCGTGAGCTCGATTTTGCAGTGCTTCCAA
This sequence comes from Schizopora paradoxa, assembly GCA_001020605.1. Lineage (NCBI taxonomy): Eukaryota > Fungi > Basidiomycota > Agaricomycetes > Hymenochaetales > Schizoporaceae > Schizopora > Schizopora paradoxa. Next base: position 88,712 of record KQ085964.1, read on the forward strand.
TATTATTCTCAGAGTTTCTGTCACCCGCTTCGAGAGATAATCTTCAGATGCTCTGAATGAGTGCATATGCTGTAGACTGCAGTCAGTAACAGCACGCCTGAATTCCATTTTCATCCGTGATTTCATACCTTGACATTCTCGACAATCGCCTGAGCAAAGCCGATGCACATTTTCAGAGGGCTTCCAAGCGGAGTGACATGCGCAACAGCCTTCAAGCTTGTCAGAACCACCCCAGCATACTCCAGCGAGCTCAGATTTATCCACCAGTCTTGCACCTGTAGGGAATCCGAGGGCGATGTCGATACGACTTCCATTTGAGATGTTATAGCGAGAGTGAAGTCGTCTGCGAGTTTCGTCCTGGGGGCTTTTGGAGAAGTGATGGGAATGCCTTGCTCGTCGAGGTCGTAAATAGGCATCAGCAGAGCCTTCAGGCCCGTCGATTCTCCCTCTTCACAGGCAGATCACCTTGACGATCTGATTGACGCTGTGGACGAGGCGGTTGTCATGAGAGAAATGCTTCTAAACTTTGGCGCTCAAACATCTTATCGCATGATCGACGTCGCACAATTCGTGGCCGCTATTCAGTCTAGATAGAGGTTCATCAAAGACCATCCTGATTGCATTGAAGCCATCAGGCAGACGTTCAGCCCTGTAAATTTTGAATCGTAAACTTATTTGCACTTGAGGGCACAGGAGACGAAAACTCACTGGAAAGGAAGGCCCGAGATAGACGCCCATCGCTCCGAGTCGGGTTCGCTATATGGAGGTTGTCGATGTGATCTTGGAGACCGCATGTCTGTCTTCATCTGACTCTGAGGTAGGAAGGGTGTTTGGTTCATGAAGGGATTATGGAGGGTGAAGGGAAGCATTGCAGTGCGCTCGACGACGCGATTACTGTACGACTTGCACAAAAACGAAGCAGTACTAGTAACGTTGTTGATCAACGAACTTCGGAGAATCGTGAGATGCACTCACCTGGTGGTCCTTGACGCACAACTTGAAGGGCGAAACAAGTTTTCAAGTATTCTTTCCGTCGACCATTGCGGACAACAAACTTCTGCCAGTGTACTCGTCGCTTGACTTGCTTCGTGCCAGTGACTTCCATCGTGTTCACGGTGTTCTTTCGCTTGTTATAGCAGCCATTTCTTCGTTTCTTGCTATTGGATTGCGGCTCAAGACGTTTGTTCGTGACGCAAAAGTGAAATGGCGACTTGAATGGTTGCGAACGAAAGTATTACCACGGAACAAAGGTGGAAGAGGAGGAGGTGAGGTGGCCACGCGACAGCCACGCGGTTCGGAAATTGGCAAAGTTTGCGACTCATCGCCATCATCCTGGATCAAACGACGATGAACTCGGAAATAGATGAAGCGTATTTCGAGGAGATACTACAAGGTACGAATATGGGCTATTCCATCATGATGCTCTTAGGTAAAGAGCCTCTCGTAGAACATCATGATGTAGCTGCGCGCCATCTTCAAGTTCAGCCGACTTTCATTTCAGGGTATTTACCAGCATTAGGACTTCGCTTTGGATCGCAGTATCACCCGACAAGAGTCTATTGGATGCGTAGAGGTGCGTAGGCAGTGATCCTAGCAAAATCTACTTAAAATTGGTCATATCCGTAGTGCTCGGCTGGTCTGTCTCTACCGACTTCCACCTTCCACCAACTTCCTACCGTGACAGAACGACTCATTCATGAAGTTTTAGCGAAAACTTGGGAAAAGTCATCTTACAGGAGCTTTAAAGTTGGGAGCTTCAATTTAATGCCCTCTTTCGTCCCACAGCGAGACCTTGATCACATGGATCTCCATCCCTCAGACTCGAGAGACGTTTGGACATTCGATCAACGAGCAACGTCCGGGCTTTCGAATATTTGCGATCGAGTGTACAAACACGACGGAAATCTGCTGTCAGCGCAGGCGGAGTGGTATACGAGGGCTTTCTTTCTTGGATCGTGCGTTGTCGAGTTATTCTTCATATCAAAATACTCAAGTTCTGCATCGTAGAAGTGCGTCGGGCTACCCCTCAACGTTGCACTCGCAGAGCTCAACGGTGGTAAAGCACGCTCGAGAATCGCTTGAAGAATTGGAAAAGGTCTTTTCTTTCGTTGAGCAGCTCCGGTTAATCCTTGGCGCTCAGTGCCAGTCCGCTCGACGAGATGTCGATGCGTTGGCTCTCCGAACTGGATTCTCGTCTCTGCCAGACGACCTTGTTGCAGAAATCCTCGTATTTGCGACACGTCCTCTGAAAATCATCCCGAATGTTCACATCGATATCGTCGCCGAAATGCAAGCGCTTGCTGAAGCACGCACGCTCTCTCACGTGTGCAGGAGGTTTCGTTCGCTCGTTCTCAACAGATCTCAAATCTGGGGCGTAATCTCCGAACGCATGAACAGTCTGTCCGAAGTCACGTTCTGCACTCAACATAGCAAGACGGCGCCGATGACCGTCGTTGTTGAACACTTCGGCGTGCTACAGAGCAGTGGACGTTCTGGTTTCCCGCAGAAGATCAACTCGAGGTTTCAGGCGTTCTTCGAGACCTGTCTGCTGTCCTCGAACCGTTGGCGATCGCTGATCCTCGGTAAAAACTCCTATCCGGATACTGCATGGACATCGTTTAGGTGGACAGTAGTCCGAACCAACCTTTTGTCTATCAGTCAAATCACCAAGAACTTGATCCTCCCCGCTATCCAACGCCTGAGTGTCGACTATAGTACTTTTCCGTCGCAATCTCACCTGGACGCGGAGTTACATCCGTATTTGCGTTGGTCCATGCCCAAACTCACCGAACTAAAATTATCGGGCTGCCACCCTCCACCAGCTCAAACGACGTTCTCATGCACCCTAAGAAGTCTTTCGATACACTTCAATACCAAATCAGGACCAGCGTACAGCATGTCGAAGCTGACTTCTTTCCTATCGTCGTGCAAGGTGCTGGAGACCGTCAACCTGCATTTCGTCGATTGGACTTCAGTCGCGAACATGTCGGACCCGCCATTCGCCGTCACCAAGGTGCAGAAAGTGCTGCTCAGCTTTTATAAATGCACATCTGCCATTGTTACTGCGATTTGCGGTGCAATTCACTTCCCGGAGGCTACTACGCTGCGCCTGACTTTGTCAGACTTACGCTTCGTACCAACGAGTACCAATGGCCACCAGGAATCGGCCTCGTCAAAGTACGAGTCCCTTATTCGCGCATTCCTTCTTCGCCATCCCTCCATCGAGTCCTTAGAACTTTCGTTCCACCCATATATGCATGCATATACACCAATTGTACCGCCGATCCAGGTGCTTCCAGAGTTGGAAGTGTTGTCGCTGTCCTTTGGATCTTGGAAAGAGCTTGTTTTTTGGAAGGATACAACATTATTGGCTACCGCATTCCGCATTCCGCCTATCCGCAGGCTCGAGCTAACGGGGTTCGACTTAGAAGAAGATTGGCCGTCTGTCAACAAATGGGTGGAAAGGTTTTTCGCTCGTATGAAGTGGCAAGATGACTTGGACGCTTACGAGATGTTCACTATTTTCTGTGGGGATCGCAGGCGCATGGAGTCGTGTCAGTCGGGTGTCGCGGCGGAAGTGTGTGCTTACCTTCCATATGAGAAGATCTCTTTCCTTGAGACTCGTTGATGTTGCAGATAAAAAGGGCTTGACATTTAATCTGGTAAGTGCATAAATTCAACCGGCATATTTCAATCCGCTCACAAACTCATCAGCCGATTCTTCTAGGCGAGAGTTGGATATCGAGTTATTGGAGAGTTCAAGGTTGATTTACACGTCTCCCTTCTTGGGAGGCGAAGTGGAATCATAATGGGCAGATCATCTTTTTACTGCCGGTATGCCAATGTGCAAAGAACGTGTAATGAGTTTCGTACAATTTGACAGTTATCTACAATTTCGCGTGTGGGTATTGGTTTTCTGCATCTTCAAGTGCCCATGCATCCAATTCCTCTCGGACCAGATCACAGACTTTGTTTCCAACCCCTTTGTCAACCAGAAACATGACATGAATGACATCCTTCCGGTCCTCCCACCTTCCATCGCCATGTCGAATAGGATTAGCCATAAAGGCTCGAAGGTAATGCTTGAGGGGCGGCCATGTAAAAAAGCGGCATTGCCTAGCGCCATAACCAAAATGGATTCTGGTGTTGGTCCTATTCGAGCGGCGCATATTTGCGTAAGCTTTTCAACGAAAGAGGGATGCCCGGCTCACCTATGCATAAGGTTGATTCCCAAACTTCCATCGCCGTCTTCAGGAAGCATATATGCGAATTTGCCATCCTTCGCCAACTCAAGCTGACGTTGTTCATAGACCGAGGTAATGTCGAGCAGAGTCTTTGGCTCTAAGCAGCTCTCGGTATGATCGCGCAAGTTTTTGGCCATGGCGGAGAGGTTTACGAGTTGTTCCTGATTGAAAGGTTCAGAAACAGTCTGGACGATCGCCATGCCCGCTGAGGAAGTTGAAGGGGATTTATAAGACGTTCCTAGAGGTGCCGATTGGCCTCGAATCTGTAAGGCATAGAGAAAGTGAGATATATGCGTGATTAAAGTAGCCGAACACTCACACCGAGCACGCTTAGGAAGCGGTTAAATTTCGGTCGACCATATACACGGTTTAGTACGGTAAAGAGGTACGCTGGCAGCACGCTCGCAGTAGTAAGGCGCTTCCCCTTTGTAGGAGAGTTAACGTTTGCACGCCTCAGCAGCAAGTCCATGTGTTCCTTCGTGAAGAAAAGATCCACACGATCGGTGCCCTCCATAGAATTTAGCCATTTGTTCAAGAGAACCTGCGAGTCGTAGCCCTTCTCCAATATCGGCATCTTCGCCATAACGCGCGCATAGGTTTCTCCCTCGGGTTCGAGATACGGAGGTGAGCAACTGAAATAATTTTCGTAGTTGACTGGCACCAGATCTGAGACGCTCGCACCGCAATACAGGTCGTTGAGCAGGTTCAGCACCCTGAAAAGCGATATGCCATCCACGACGGCGTGACACATGTGGATGGCAACGGCCGTCTCCCCGCTGCGGAGTATATTTGTGATTTTGAAGCGCGTTAGTGGATGGTTCTCAGGATCTTGTGGGGGCTCGTAGGTCCAAGGGAGGGGATCCAAGAATGGAGGGAAGGCGTCGTACACTTCTTCGTCAGTGTAAGTCCCAGAGTATGAGGAGACGGTGATTGGAATCGGGTACGACAATTTGATCTATAGCAAAGAAGTTTTGTTCACTCGCTATTACGGAGACTAAGGAAGAAAAATCACGAACCGCCCACGAACGATCCTTCCCTCGTGAAAAGCGACCCGCAGCATGGGGAACCAAGGTAAGCCAGGCTGAGATAGCTTTCTTCAGCCGCGAGATGTCAATGGGTCCGGGTAGTATGAATACTTGATCGCACTTGAGAAAGAATACCTTTATTAGTGACATATTCAAGAAAGCTCAGATCAGCCTTGGCGTACGGGCATAAATAGCTGATTCATCCCGGATAGAGGGATTGTCTTCAAACCATGGAGAGATGATGGCGGACATGCGCAGTGCACGCTGTCTTCTCCGAAAACGGAAGACATGGTAGCAAATGCGAGCGGTGCGAACTCGTGAAGCATGCCATACGCCCATGCTTTATAGCGCTTGTATATCCCAGCAGAATTCGTCCAAGAAGCACGTCAAGTTTAACCGTTGTCTATCCTCCTTGCCCTTCGTAAGTTTTGTTAGTGAAGAAATCAGGCACATGTAGCTTGAGAGGAGAAGATGACGGACATACAGGGCTACATCAGTGTTGACAAGGCCGATGAGCTTGGAAGAATCAAATCTCCGTGAGCGCTGGCTCTCAGTTTAGTTCGAGGACTCTAGTTCGAGAACCATTGTGCCTTCGAAATATGAACTTTGTCAATGCACAGTCAATGGATCAATCTTCTCAATAAAGCTGTCGAAGAGCCTTTGAGCTAAATGACGATTTACTTTGATTCGCACTCACTTGAGTCCACAAGACAGTTGGGTCAGTGATATAAGCAATCTCCGTGAGTATAGACCATACTTGGGGGTATAATGACGGCGTAGTGCTTGTAGGACGGTCACGGTGGTCGTTGAGCAGATGAAAGACGGCGCGCGACCAGTGGCGGTACAGCGGGACATCTTCACAACCACCACCTGGGTCTCGACGACGACGACGATGCCAATTTTCTGCGCAAGCGACTCTCAACCATCCAATATTCGTGACGTCTTGGCGAGCCTGGGATGTGTCAAAGACTGCCTACCAAACACCCCTGTTGTGCAGACGTATCCAGAAACGAAAAATTTAAGATCGACCTCGCCGCCTAACCCAACGTGTCAAAGCTCTCACTTTTCGGATGAATGGTGCACACCGCTCGAAGATCGTGCCTTTATGGCCTTGAGGATTATTCTGGATGGAGTGGAAACGGCGAGCGAACTTCGGACCAAGGAAGGGCTGACGAGATGGTTGGAGGAGATTGCTGTCGTGCCATTTGAACCGTACGTGGGCTACCTTTTGTTTCTGCAATTTTCATACTTAACACGATGAAGAGCGACGTTGGGCGACAGCTATGGAGACCGCAACATCATATGGCGCGCAAAACGATCGTGCGATGCTTTGGAGATCGCTGCGAACTTAGCCCAGCGTCTTTCCTCGACTATCAGCGAACAAGCCACGCGGATGAAGTGCCAAGTGGAAGCACTTTCGCTGCAATATGGAATCTCTTCTCTTCCAGACGATATATTGTCCGATATACTCGTACATGCGACGGCGCGCGAGGATGAACATGATGGGATGTCGCTTACCGAGCGAGAAGAAAGGAGGCTTCATACCGCCATAGAGCTTTCGCATGTGTGCTCAAGGTTCAGGTCGCTTCTTCTGGATCGCGCACGAATATGGGGTTTCCTGTCTAGCGACATCTCTAACATTGAAATGACACGCCATTGCATCAAGTATGCCAAAAGCGCTCCCTTGAAAGTTCATATGGAGAATCTCGGTTCTTCCTTGTCGAAGGACGGGTTTCAACATTTCATCACAGCATGCCTGGAATCCGCTGAGAATTGGAATCACTTGACAATGCGGTTGCCGTACTTCAAAACGACGACGGAAGAGGAGACAGCTCGGTTTGAATGCATGTTGGACAATGTTTCATCGTTCTCCCGCTTGTCGGACGAGAACGCATTTTGTTCCCTCGTGTCTCTTGAGATACGTTTCGATGGGCCCTTTGGCGGAGTTAATCTACAGGACAAGAAATTCCATCCTTATCTACGCTGGTCTCTACCAAGTCTCACACGATTTTCGCTTCTGGGAACCATCCCCTTTCCCTTCAAGAACAACATCAAACATCTTCGCATTTCCTATGCATACGAAAGAGGCCAATCGCTGGATCTACGCCAACTATTAGCATTCTTCGCATCGTGCTCGTCGCTCGCAAGCATTGACATCCATCTCAGGAATGGGGCATTGATTGCTCCATGTGAAACAAAAAGCATTTCGAGCGTAAAGACAATCGCCTTTGGCTTCACCAACTGCACTGTGAACTTCGTTAACAATGTCTGCAATGCATTGTATTTTCCAGAGGCAAAAATCATGATACTAGGGCTTCGCATTATGAAGTTGGATCTCGATGGGCCCTTCCTAGACCCTCGAAATTATCTTGTCGATTATGGAGCAGTGGCGTCCGACATTCTTCTGCAACATTGTTATACGGGTTTGAATCATCTCTATCTCGACGTGGGTCCCGGGAAGACGAAGCGACGCGTGATGCAGCGGATGCCCGCATACCTGCCTCCGTTTTTCAAGCTGCCCACCTTAGAAATTCTTACGTTGTCGGCGACGATGGGGTGGAAAGGTCTTCTCTTGAGCGAGCTTCCGAGTGGGGTTCGCATACCGGCTTTGCGATCATTGTGTCTGTTTATCTCGGAGGGAGAGGAATGGCGTCATATCTCAGGATGGGTAGGTGCGCTGATCACCAGACTCAAGGAGCAGGGCGACTTGGGAAAGTTCGGTCTACTGCGCGTGATAATTCGCGAAGTCGAAATGCGCTTCAAGATACCAAAATCCCAGTGGGGTCAACTGAAGCAAGACATCTGCGAATGTATCTCGGAACCAAGAATACGCGTTGAAATTATGGATATGTAGTTCGATGAAAGAAAGAGAAGTTCTAAAATGTAGTTGATACCATTGGCCATGACAGTGCTTCGAGATTTCATAACACTTTTCTATACAATGGATAGACACAGATTAGCGCCGTACCTTGGCATTTACTGAAAGAGAATCCGAATTAGAATTCGTCGTCTCCCTGCATGTACATGTATCTTCAAATTTACTTCGAATTACTTGCAGTCGAAAGGCGCGTGCCAGTGGCGATACACTTGTTCAGGACTTCATCCTCTCCACGACAATCCAAGAGGAACTCGAAGGGCGATCCTACGACGACGACGACAATGCCTATTGTCTGCACTCGCAACGCTGAATCATCTGATATCCACGATGTCTTGGCGAGTCTGGGTAGCGCTGTAGGCTGGCAACCGACTACTGTCACTACACGCCTAGAGACAGAACGATGGCCAATTCCAGATTTTTCACCATATCAAGCTGGTCAAGGCTCGGAGGAAAGGGGTGTACCGCTCGAGGATCGTGCCTTCGTGGCTTTGAAGGCTATCTATGAAGGACTAGAAATGGCGAACAGACCTCGGAGCGAGGAAGGGCTCACGGAGTGGTTGCAGGAGATGGTTACCGTACCGTTCGAAACGTGCGTGTGCGTTCGTTTCTGCAAATGCTTACCTCTGACAAAAAGTTCAAGTGTGGCTTTAGGTGAAAGCTTCGAAGACCGAAATGCCGTTTGGCTCGCGAAACGCTCTTGTGAGGCTCTAGAAGCTGCTGCAAAGCTGGCACAGCGACTCTCTTTGATTATCGGTGGACAGGCCAAGCGCGTTAGGCGCCAAGTGGAGGCGCTGCAGTTACAATACGGGATCTCTTCCCTTCCGGACGACATCTTGTCTGATATACTTGTGCTCGTGACAGAGTGCGAGGATCGATACGATGATATGTCGCTCACCGAACGACACCAAGAGAGACTCCAGACCGCAATGAAACTCTTGCACGTGTGCTCGAGGTTTCGTCTACTTCTCCTCGATCGTCCACAAGTATGGAGTTTCTTGTCCATCGACATCTCCAACATCGGCATGGTCCGTCATTGCATCAAGTACTCTAAAAGCGCCCCCTTGCATATTTGCGTGGAGAATCTCGGTTCCCCGTTTTCGACGGTTGAATTCGAAACATTCGTTACGGAGTGCTTGAAATCCGCCGAGAATTGGCGTCACTTGACTTTACAACTTCCCCACTTCGAAACGATGACGGAACAACAGACGGCGTGTTTTGAAGGGATGCTGGAAAACATTTCGTCATTCACCCGCTTGACGAATGAATACAGCTTTTGCTCTCTTGAATCTCTCGAGATGCGGTTCAATGGACCTTTCGCCGTTGAGGTTGACCTACAGGACGAGAAGTTTCATCCCTATCTACGTTGGACTTTACCTAGCCTCTCCCGACTCTCGGTTTGGGGAGCCATCCCTATCCCGTTCAATAACAACATCAGAGACCTACAGATCTTTTATATATCCGATAGGACCCTAACGCTGGATCTGCATCAATTATCGGCGTTCTTTGCATTCTGCTCGTCTCTTGAAGACGTAGAAATCCGGCTCACCGACTGGCAATCTATCGCGCCTTGCGAACCCGTACCCATTCCAGGTGTAAAACGAATCACGTACGACTTCAACAGGTGCAGTGTCAGCGTCATTCGCACTGTTTGCGGTACATTGCAGTTTCCTGAGGCAAAAACAATGAGTTTGGGACTTCGGTTTCTGAGGGGGGCTTCCTCAGACGTAGTATTCTCGCGAGGTCCTCACTTCGGCTATGGCGCAGTGATGTCGGACATCCTGCGTTGCTATACTGGCTTGAAAAGTCTGCACCTCGATTTGTCTCCCTTGAGGATAAGAGGCAGACTTGGACCATACCTACCTCCGTTTCCGAAGTTGTCCGGCTTGGAACATCTCATGTTATCAGCATCCGCGGGCTGGGAACTTCTTGATTTGCGCGAAGTTCCAAGCGGGGTACGCATTCCAGCATTACAGTCGTTGGCTCTGTTCATGGAATTGGGCGACTGGCCCCGTATCTCGGGTTGGGTTAATGCTTTGATTGCCCGACTCGAACAACAGGGGGATTTGGGAAACCTCAGTCTATTACGCATATACAGAGTCCAAAGACACGGCAGGAGACCCGATGCCGAGTGGTTCCAATTGAAAGAAGAAATTTGCGAGTGTATTTCTGTACCACAAATACGCGTCGAAATCATGCCAGTGGATGTCTAGAAAATGTTCTAATTGTTTGGTGCGCTATCCCGTTAATCCTAACACGCTAATGATCATCAAAATGACTTCATCAAATTTTCAGCTCGTTGCTCATCGAAATATATTCGAATACACTAGTACCATTACTACGTTACCAATGTTGGGCCGTCGTTGAAATAAATTTCTTTCATGTGTAAGTATCAGTGTGATTTTGACGGAGGTACAGAGAGGCGAATAATACATGCAATAAAGAGATGCTACATGGAGATAGCTTATCATTTATTCAAGCCTCTAGTTACTCCGAATCAGGTATGCGAGGGTAGCCGCAGAGGAAATGTAAATTGAGTAGATGTTCGCGTTCCAACAAGACCGAACGCGTCGGCGAACGCTCTTGACCAACTTTTGAATTCGTTCTTGAGGGGGGCGAGGGCGGGCTTGACCGGGGTAGAGGCATGACTCGGCTACTTTCATCCAACTCTCTTTCTTATTCTCTTTCAATCACTCCCGTTTGCTTTCTTTCAGTACAGTACTAGTATCTTTGTGTATCGTTCGTCTGTGTTCAAAGGAGCAGCATTTCGGTTCCGAAGTGGCATCGCCACAACAACTCTGAAGAAACGAACACGCTGCGCGCCGTCTAGACGTCTGTGACTTGACTACCTCCTGCTCTCTCTAAGTCTCTTCGCGCTCATTATCGTATCTACCAACGATCCAATAGAAAGATTACGCAAGCATCTCTACTCTATGGGCAAGCGAGACAAATCCGCAAAGGCAGGACCCTCCTCAGTATCGTCAACCGCAGTGTCGCTCGTCGTTCCGTCGTTGTACCTCGGTCCATGTTCAGCAGCATCCTCGAAGGCCTTTCTTTCCTCGAACGCCGTGACACACGTCCTCAGCGTCGGTGCCACCCCAACCAACCCAGTCGAGGGTGTCGTGTACCAGCGCATCTCCATCAGCGACTCCCCGTCTTCATCCATCACCAAGGTCTGCGACGCCGCCTGCGATATCATCGACGCAGCTCTCCGTTCGCACAAAGGGAAAGGGAAGATTTTCGTTCATTGTTCAGCGGGGATTTCGCGCTCACCAATGGTCGTCGCCGCGTACTGTATCATTTCGAACTGTTCGGCACGCCTTGTGACGCGTGACAGTTTTTTCGGTTTCGGCAGGTCGGCGAGCTGGCGAATTGGCCGTGACATCCGCCATATCTCGGCGCCGCGAAGCGGCGCGGCCGGAAATCGGGTACCTAACCGGCTGTCACACCAAAGTTCGCTTCCGCCAGAGCAGAATGTGACCGTGACAAAGGCCTTTTCGCCGTTTCGGCATCGGCTTTTGTGACCGTGACCGCCGAACAGTTCGAAATGGTACAGTACCTCATGCAACGGCGCGGGATGTCGCTCAGGGAGGCTTTGAGCCAGATTGTTCGGGTTCGTCCACAGGTGTCACCGAACGCTGGGTTCTTGGCGCAGCTCAAGGAGTTGGAGTTGGAGCTTAGGGGGGAGGCGTCGTTGGATGTTGAGGAGCTTCCGAAGAGGGAGAAGGACAGGTTGGAGTTGTTGGCTTCGCCGGTCAAGGGTCCCGCACGAAACGTTGGAGGTGGATTACAGGCGAGCGAAGCCCCACCTGACGATGAGGCGTTGTTTACTTAGAAAAGTAAGTGGTTCAGTATAGACCGCTACTTCTATTGCTTCGCTCATTCTATACCACCACTTTCACAGTCTTTCGTCGAAGATTCTGAAATGGAATCTCAAAGGCTGATCCGAGTCGAAATGGACAGCAATAAGAGGGCTTCGAGGAGGATAGAAAAATGTCCGTTCGTACTTTTCATTCCTTCAAGGTCTATTGATCATGCTAACATAGCTGGGAAACAAGATAGGCTATCGACGACAAGTTGGAGACGATTTAAAATCCAGTCGTTTTCACTTTCGAGAACGCTCGTCGACAGGCGACAACTCTCTTGCTACATGTATCTCTCCATCCCATCCACTAAAGGCTCCACTTTTCATCTGAAGCGATTGCTTTGATGGTCAGGGGATGTCTTGTCAAATTTGATATGCTATGAACAAGCTCAGTCTACTTCGGCCCTCCCAGACAGCCGTCCGTCGCGTGTCGAGCAAATTGCCTACCACATTCACACCTTTCGATTCGGATCCTTGGGTGGCCTGAGCCTCGACTGACCATCGCTTCAATCCGACCCCGGTACGTTCTCTGACTACTAGTAATCTGCTGGACTCACTCATGTATGTTTCAAGGAGGTGTATTGTAGCCGAGCATACTCGACGGAATACATGACATGACGTGCAGTTCGGTTTTCGTTTCGCGTTGGACACCACGCCAGTGTCGACCGCCGCACCTCGCGACCGTCTCGGCAGCTGAAAACTCTTTGGTTTTATAAAGAGTGTGGAGCGCAGTTCTAGATGTTGGGTATCCACAGATTGCCCGGGCCTTGAACAACTCGCCCTTCAGGCTTATACGATGAAATTCCTGTCTTCCCGAGCAATTTCCGTCGTCCTTTTGGTAGCGGCGTCCGCTTCCGCTTCTGCACTTTCCGTCGTCCATGCTCGTCGCAGCGTTGGTGAGCAAACACATTGAAACATAATTTACGTGTTGTGATAAATTAACACATGCATATTGGGTCACGGCGTGTTAGGCGCGTACGAATGTCCGACAGCACAAATCGTACAATCGCAGACCATCAAAGTGGGCGAAGAAAACGTCAACCTCACGACGTACGTTTGTCTGGACCAGAGCCTACGACATGTGCGACGCGAGAATTCTGCAGCAGAGAGCGTTACTGCAGATGCGAAGAGGAGTAGTTCCTCCGACCCATTGGGCGCACTCCTCCAGCGCGACGATGCACTTCCAGTGATAGGTTGCAAGGAGCTATCCGCGTCGCAATGTCAGTGTGATGTGGGCAATTGTACGTCTTTCCGTTGTTCACTTTGTTCTTTGTTCTTGTAATGATGTTGAGAGCTCATATTTTTCTTTCCATTTTCCGTTTGGGCATTTCATTCCATGCGCGTATATATGCCCAGTCTTCTGTGACTGCTACAACGCAGGGGGCGGGACGCCTGAGCCAGGTGACTGTAGCATTCTCGCCGATTTGTTACCTGGAATCGACGATCCACCAACGATCATCATCCAGCCTGATGAAATTGTATCTGCCGACTTCCAAACTTGCCGTTTTCAGATCGTGAACTTTGGCCCGCTGGCTGTCGAGTTTTGTTGGGACGTTGTCGTGAGTAGTGTTGTCGTTTTTTTTGGTCCCGCATCGCTGGCATATGTCACTGACTGGCAACGTACAATGTACACGTACATAGGGCATAACAGGAATGGTCCCCAGCCAGCAATGCTTAGAGGATGGTGGTGTTCAGTGCAGTGCGAAGGATGGCGAATTCGAGTTTTTCTTTTTTTAGTGGGTGATCCCGTATGCGTGATTTGAGGATTTTTGTTGATGTAGAACTGAGGGACTCGGAGCGTGTTGAATGAGTGATTTTTGCTGTTTGCTTTGTACGGTCTGCATCGAATGGGATAGATAGATCGATAGATGCCAGTCACGGAGAGCATGCTGTCAGTTCGCGACTGTTTTTTCCCCTCGATTTCTACCAGTGGCTTGCTGTGCACCAGTATGATTCCACGTTGTTCGGCTCGAGGTTGGCGATGGCGAGGATAGGTGTGTGACTCGGAGCTTTGAAGCGTCGACGGCGGTGTAATCCAGTCTCGAATGGACCGAAATGTCGAAGGTGGCTTCTTGACAAGAATAATCCTTTCGATCGTGGCCATCCGAGCATGGCTTTGTGTTGGTGTGTACAGAGTTTGAAAATGGATCTGGGGCCCGGGTTTTCGAATGGGTCCTCTTCGTTGCGCCAGCCTCAGTGAAAAGTTTTTCCATCCTCCATCGCGAATCGATTGGAGTTCGCGATCCTCTCCACACGTTTGACATTAATCGTTGGAATTCTTGAGGTTACAGCCCTTCAAGTTGAAGGCGAATATGGACAAGCTATTAAGACGACAGCTGAAGACGATGGTGGTGGGGATCGAAGATGCAACGACGCGTCCACGCGTCCACGCTCTCAACCAACTCTCAACCACGACCAACCATGACCATCTCATCGCACAAACGTAGCAAACACCTTTGACCATGAAGAATGACTCTCAAGCCTTGGAGAGGAATTTTTGGTTGGACCTGTCAAAGAGTTGGGTGACTTGAGGTTTTGAGAGTGGCATGGTCTCCAACGACCCGGAGCTTCGCGTTACGTATCCTCGTCTCCGTGAGTTTTCACCTTGATTTTCACCATTTCTTCTTCATGACATTACCTCAATTCTGTTCTCGCAGCTTACAGTGGCGCATTCGTAATTTCCGCACGATATTCTGATTCTGTTTGCGAGAAGCCCCCGGGCCCACGAACCTGAAGGATCGGAAGAGCTTCGCCTCCATGTTAGAGAACATCTTGTGCGTTGTTTCCTCCCTCCCACCACGCGCGAAGAGATGACCCCGCAGACTAGATATCCCGTCGGCGCTCGTCGGTCCCATTAAAAAGTGGAAGAGAATTTCGAGCTCAAATCACGCAATAGCAATACTACTGTACATGAAATGCGCGCCATCGTCGTCTTCCCCTTCTATCTGGCTGGAGCTTTAAGTCATCTTACTGATTGACCTTCGTTGTTTTGGGACAAAAGGTCTTCGCGTTCGGGTGACCTGGTAAGTCGAACTTCCTCCTTCCATGTTACTCCGCATCAGGCGGACGCTGATGGTGTTCTTCAGCACAAGGTATGACCTCAGAGGACAAGCAGGACTGCACAAAGCGACGATTCGAACCGATTCGAAGCATTTAAGCATCAGTCGAAGGAACTTAGAAAGGCGTTATCAATGACCAATACCGGATCGAGAGGGGGGCACCACCTCGCTCGCCTCTCGAACAGTCATGTTACTTTTAGCCCTGCGTCTGCTCGGGTACAAGGCATCGTTGTACTCTGGTTCCATGCAAGAGCAACGTCAGAGATCGGTTGCAAGGAGCAATCTCCTCTCCAAATTTCCTTCTTGATCGCGGTCGTGTACATGTCGCACGTTCGCTCATCCGGGTATATAACCTGGGCGTACACGTCGTATCTATTATTCCAAACATCATAACCGCGAATTGAATTCCCCAGTGAACGACGTTGTGTACTTGTCATGTGAGTCTCGTGTACTTCACGATATCGCGGCACTTTACTTAGACAGCCTGCTTTGGTCAGACTATGTCATCTTTTGCCGTCAACGACAATATCGTACTTCCGCTCGGGAAATTGCCAACAGAGGACGTCACTTTCACACCCGTCGGTGGACAGGCTGTCGTACTACGAGCGAACGCGGCTACAGCAAGCCGCGAAGGCTTAG
Source organism: Schizopora paradoxa (assembly GCA_001020605.1). NCBI lineage: Eukaryota > Fungi > Basidiomycota > Agaricomycetes > Hymenochaetales > Schizoporaceae > Schizopora > Schizopora paradoxa. The sequence continues at coordinate 104,419 of KQ085964.1, forward strand.
CTATCTGGAGAGTCCAGGGCAAGGTTTGGAAGGTGTACAGGAAAGCGGGGGATAACGGTGGTACGAAGAAGCTCGACGACCTCCGAGACGACTACAATCGTGCTCAGAAGGAGGGCTTGCCTATGGGGACGTTTTCGTTTGAGAAGGGCAGGGTGCAGGAGGGTACACAGCGACCGACGGACGGCTTCGTGCTCATCACCGACGACATGGAGGGGAAAAACTTTCAGAAGGGTTCGTTCAAAGTCGCTCTGAGGGATGCGAATGTTCCGAAGAATAAAGACGATGCTGGTTATAAGCAGTAAGTCAACGATTGTCCCAACTTTATTAAGCTCTATGCTAAAATACTTTGTCCGCCCTCTTTCATTTAGGATCCTGGCTGGATGTGAAGTCGCAATGAAGGTCGGATTGAAGGACTGTCAGGGATTCCTTAAAACAGGAATAACGCAGCCGTTGCGCTTTATAGACGTGCACACCAGTTATACCAAAGCTACGGGGAAGTACGGATACAGTGGCGACGCTGATGAGATCTTGACCTTGATCAAGGATTGGCCCACTTCGTAGGATTGATTGTAAAATAAGTCATCGTCAAAGGTCAGAGCATGTATACATGTATTTTGCTCAGAAAACCGATTCTATAAAGCACAATGTAAAGTAAGCCTCATCTGATGAGTCTTGAATGAGTCATGGAATAAGAGAAGGTACTTGCACAGACCAAAATTCGTGCAATCTTTGTGGCTTTATAATACTTTTTAAACGTGACACTGGGAGCAAAAGCAACCCTTGAACTATGCAAAATGTTAGGCAAAAGGTACGGGTTAAAATCTTGCTTGCATTTTGACCGTCAAATGTATTGATCCGACAAGTATTTACCTTTTATCTTCCGTTTTGCCACACTTTTGCTCTGGGGGAGGGTCGTTATTGTTCCCAGTGTGACCGCTAGTTTTGACACGACAAGTGGCGGTGACTTCTACTTTCTTCCACCGCAACCACGACCTCCGTCGATGAAAAAAAGGCATCGGCAACCTTCGAAGACGCAAAACCAGGCATTACGATAAGTCCAAAGTCTGAATCTTCAACGGTTCTGCTGCGAAAACATGTAGAACCTTGTCCTCTTTGTGACGAAACTCTTCCTCTTCGTTCGTCGCGTCTTTAAGTTGGGCCAGCGGCAGCCGGATCGAGGTTACTGCAGCTCAAGATTCTACGAGGCGTACTTCCAGATTCCTCAACGGAAGAGTGGGTCATTCCAGCAGGGTGAGTATCATCACAAAGTGAGAGATGATGCGCGCTCATGGTTTCAGAAATAAAGCTTTCGTTCCGGCGGACTCCCTTGATTTCTTTTCAATCGCGCTCCTTTTCTTTCGCATCCAGCTTTGCCCCGCTCAGCTTTGAAAGAGACTACTCTAGTGCTGTGTGAATGGACCGTCGCGCGTGAGCTGATTGTGGAGGACGGAATCCAAGAAACTGCCGAGGGAAATTTCATCAATTACAAGCGGTTCTCAACAGCACCTTCGCGACTTTGATTTACCCGTACGACGTTCATGTATGTCGCGGTGTAATCAATCTTCTGCCGGTGTATTTCAAGCATCGGCACTTCGACATTTGCGGGTCAGAGAGATTAGCTTTTGACGCCCATGGTACAAAAAGGGTGCGTTCAATTTAACTCTCATCATCCATGCTCCTCTTTCTCAGAATGCGGTCGCTCATCCCTGACAAGTTTAAAGCTTCAGGACAGCTGAACTCACCGTCGTACGCGCCTCACTTTTGTAATTACTGAGGTACTAGTATGTCGGGATAATGAATCCGTCTATCTCGATCAAAACCTTGATCGCCTGGCGCCTAATGAGCAGATTATCCATCAAGGCACTCTCACAGGAACGTTCGTGGGTATAGATGTGCCCTTTGCCCTCAAAACGTATAAGAGGCGAACCCCCCTTCCCAAAGCATAGCGAGGGGATAATTGAGTCATCGCTGATCCTGTCGATATCCCGCGTTATCCATGGCGTGTAGTCTTAGACGTACGTATTGACTCTCACAGGGCTGCTCTTCATTTGATTTTTTTTTCGGAAGATCCTTTCGAGGGCGTCACACAACGTCAGAGAGATTTCATCCTCACGATTACTAGTGCGCTTGAGAAATACGAGTCGGAAAACACTAGCACTTCGGGTAAGAGAAGGAATCTGCTTTCGAAACAGGGTAGATCGCTCATGCAGCTTCAGGAGAGGTGTCCTTTATGACGTGAGCATTCTGACAATCGCTACTGCATCTAGCTGTCCTTTAATGTCTTCCAGAGCCATAGATCTGTTGATAAATGAGGTGAGTAGCATTGGTATTATCCTGCGCGAAGGATTTACGATATTTAACTTAAGCATAGACAGTCCGGTTAGAGTATGCACTGCGTATGGTCGGTTCGGGAGGTCCAGGGATGGAGCGTGCAAATGCGTTTAGAAACATACTTCGAACTATCAAAGAATCGCATTTGGACTCGAACACCAAACGTAAGCAGCACAAAGGTCATTCTTGGTCTACCAAATCTTGCTCATCAGGTTGTGTAGTTTTCTCGGGAAGTCTCACAGCACTTCAAGCAATGCGAAACCTTGCTAGTACAACGAATGGCCTTCACAATGCGCTCAAGGATTTTATCGGTATAACATTCAATTCGGGGTTGATGGAATCTTTACAACGGCTCAGCAATGTATTGATGAAGGTGAGCGGTTTCTCTCGTGTCTGTTCAAAGGCAGGCTTGCCGAGTTTACAAATGTTCACAGTTTCCTGGGCTCGGGATTCCCGGTGGGTAGAAATTCCGATCAAGAATCGCTGCAACTCACAAATAGATTTCATGCAGACTCACAATACTCCACAATCGACATTGAGGCAGAGTTGACTGCGACGTTTATGTCGATCCAAAGATATTTCAAGGCATTTGTTGACGAGGGTATTTAACAACCCGCTATGTATTAGAACGGGAAGGACTGACCGTAAAATCACTCAGACATTCGCATCATCAAATCGGTTCAGAACGATCGGACTCTGGGATATGTCAATCTTACCGTTATCGCGACCTTCCTATCTGGCGTGACGGCTTCGGTCCTCCAGATTGTAGGACCGACTACCTCTGGGGACTCTGCGCTAGCCGTTGCCGTGAACGCATCTCTTTTCTCGTCGTTGGTGTTCAGCAGCGCGTCGGCAGCACAGAGTTTATTGGCCATTATATGGATGCAATCTTTTGTGTTTGTCCCTTCCATTTCATTCAAATCAAGAAATCTAGGCTGACAAGTTCAAACTTCACCTAGTCGACTACCCGAAAAAACACTACCGCATATATTACATGCTTGGCTCCACCGCGGTCCTATAATCTCCCTCCTCGTTGCTGGGGCATTATTTTCCGTGGGTCTCGTTCTATTTGTGTACTCGTCCCAGCAGGTAAGTATTCACGTCTAAGCAGCACCAGGCAGGTGGCATCATCACCGCTGTTTTGGCTGACGACTTTTCTAGCATCCAGTGACTTCCGTCATTACGACGCTCTTCGCGGCTCTGCAGACTATATGCATCATGAGCCTTACGGTCCTCTTCGTACGGGCTCGCTGGAGATTCAGAAGAGAATGCGGCATAATTGGGCAGAAATTGACGAGATCGTCAATTCTGTTTGTCACAATCGAATGGCTGGAGAAATGGCACAAATCTGTGTTCGTTGTGCCGTCTTCGTCTTCACCACAGGAAGACGTGGCTGGGCATGAAAGTCGGCCGCCATTGAGGACGTGTTCTGTGGACATTGGTGACATTCGAGGTGCGCCAAGCGAAACAAAGTGAAGCCGAAATCAACTCTCTTCATGGTCGTGCTAATTCACGGTATTGCATAGCCTTCCGACTGTGTCTTCAACTGTTCAAATGCCACCTTATCCTCCGGTCAGACCTTCCAACTTTCGACAAGGAGCGACTTCAGCTGGGTAAGCGAGTCGTGTAGTCATAACTTGCTGTGCACTTTGCTAAAATAATGATGATAAGGAATGCTAGCAGAACTCAAACATTACCAGTTCGGATCGTAGAACCCGAGACGCCAGGCCTGAGTCCGGACGTTGGGGACAGTGAATACTCCGAATCGCCCATTTCCAAGCAAAGCACGTCGCCATTATCTCAATCGACTAGTGGGGGAGCGAGAGATTACTTCGCTTATAGAAGCCCGAAGGTTGCACTGCAAGAAGCAAACGTGGAGAAATTCACCCGACCCCCGGGCGAAATACTACTTTCACCCGAAAGTTGGGTGACAACGGGTGAAATCAATTCACCCAAACTTCACCCAAGTGCTCGCGCGTGCCCGAGGTTGGGTGAAATCGAGACGCGCGAGCCACGGAGGTGAATCTGCTAAGTCCACACAAACCGGCCCTAAACACAACCACTCTCTTCGGGTTCAACATGCTCGTCGTTGTCGACGTCGATCTTCCTCTTCAACCACGTCTTCTCTCCCGTTCACCTCTACTAACACTTCGTAAGTGCTCTTCTCTTGCCTCTGCAGCCGCTGTACTCACCATCTTATTACAGAATGATTGCGATGCGAAGTTGGTAAACACGGTATGTTCTTCAAATTTCCTCGTCCAACGTGCTCAACTGACGCCAACCCCGCAGTACGACTTTTGCGTTCAATGGGAGCCGTAGGCCTCCGGGGAGTATAGTGAGCTAATGACGGGCATTCATGGTGCGTTCTCCACTCTAGTCTTGACCGAAATTTGCTAACGAAACTGTTTGTAGGTACGTAGGTGTTCTCGTCGACTTCGCGCTGTCGTGTCCCTGCTACGTCGCGCTCGCTCTCCTTCATGGCGCCCCTGCCCCCCGCTGCGCCGCTTCTTCTCTTCGGCTCTCTCCTGCACCTGTTTCCTAGTACGATTGGCCATCGCTCGACATTTTATTCTCGGCTTTGCCTTAGCTTCTCATCTCCTTGTGTTATAGAAAGCAATGTATTTACTTTGAAATCTAATACACTCAGTCATGGAAATACCCCTATATTGTGTGCAAGAGGCCCCCATTAGAACCATTGAATCACCCGAATTTCGGTGCATTTGCATCCTGTAAGCTGGTAAATTTCACCCAATACGCTGCTAAAGGCCATTTCATAAGTTGGGCAAAACCGGACATTTGGAGGGTGAATATCAACCATTGGTTTTAGCCCATTTGTTGGGAGAAATCCGACCGTTACAGGTAAATTTCACCCAATCTTTGGACGGTGTTCACCCGAGAGCCGGGTGAATACTTGGGTGAAAAACACCCATTCCGAAGTTCACAGTGTTGCATACAACGACTTCCTGCGAGCCGGAAAATCTGCATATCACCGGGATACTTTCCTCGCAGAACCAAGCCCCAACCTCCTCGGGGATGATTTTCCATCGCTGTCGTCGTCGTCGATAGGCAAAGAAGAGACGAGCAACCTCAGTGCACTGCGAAAATCTCCTGTGGTCTCTACAGGTGATAGCATTGGATCGGAGAATTTAGGGTTCAACCCGATGATGCGTCCGGGGATGGTACACGTCTCCTCTGCCAGTGCGCAAGAGTTGGAACACTTCTCGCATAAGCACTAGAAATGGTATATGGTTTGCGAATTTGGAGACGTTGCTGGAAGAGTCTGGGGATCTAGGCGGCTTACAAAAACAAAAGTATTGAAGTGATCCGAAACCGCGTATTAACTCGCTAGTCGAGAGTAAATTCACCATTGAATTTCCTCGTCATGCCACGCATGAGTCTTTGCGTGTCCTCCCTTTAAACCGACGGAGAAGACAACGCGTAATTGTCTGGAAAGTTCTGTGAACCAGTTCGGTTTGTTTTTTTGCCTTTCACCACAACCTGTTTGTCTGGCCACAGGTTTGATACAGTATTTTATTGCGTTGGCTCTGTTACAGTTTGCCTGACATCTATATTACTTCATAGTTGGCCACGCTTCAATCGCTTCTAACAATGCCACAGCTTGCCCGCTATCATCAAAGCAACCCTTGCATTTGTTCCATCCCGTGTGTACGTCGATGAAGCGCAAGGGCTCACGTACGCCTGTTTTTATAAAGCCCTGGCAGTCTTTCAATCCAATGTTCTTTGCCGCCATGCATGCGGCAAGAATCCTGCGAGAAGATAATTTAGGCGAAAGAGGTAGGAGAATTATGAAGAGCCTGAACTCACTTTTGATAGTCAGCATCGTACTTGTTCTTCGGAACTCCCTCCTTCTTGAGCGCTGCAATAAACGAACTTTTGCTCTTCTGGAAATTCGTCCCGGCCATTTCTTCCGTGACAAGCACGAAGCCGTTTGTCGCTATATTCTTGCCAACCTGCACCTTACCCGGCATGAACGTACACTTGCCAATCGGCAGTCCCCAACGTGACGCGAGTTCGTAGTTGTTCTGGAGGTCTCCAAGAATTTGTGTTCTTCCATTGCTCTTTTCCACATGGCTGAACACCTTCCAGACCTTGCCGCCAAAAATCCATACGCCCACAGCTTCACGGCTTTTGATAGCTTTGCTTGCTGTCAACAAGGTGGATATTCCCCTGTCAGACGTGAAAATGACATCCTCCGAAGATTTCACTTGGAAAAATCTCGACATGACTTGAGCGAAGGAATCAGATTGAATAATCAGCACCATGTGACTAAATTTCATCAACACTTACTTGACAAGTAGACGAGATTATGGACTGGGTGGTTGTAATGCTTGGAGTAAGGTCGTTAGGCCTGGATTATATACGGGAGGATATAACTCGTGCCCAATCAGACTATACGCTCAGTTTGAACTTGCAAAATTTTCTGAACTAGTTCCAAAACAGTTAGTTAAATGTTTAAAGGATGAAGGGAGGAGATGATAAGACATCGGGGAGTATGGCCGGCGAGGCTACGAGTGATCGCCTGTTTTTTTTTCGCCACTGTAAAGAAGTCATCTCCTTCGAGATCCCTTGACGAAAGCTTCTGGGCCACTGTTCGGAAGTCGACGTCTCAGCTATGCAACGACAACGTATCCAATCCTTGAATAGGACGAGAGCGAGGGGTTTCACTAATTTTGACTTGTTAGCGATGCGAAAAGGGGCGCCTATTGCCACTCGAAATCACGAAAATTTGAAATTATAATATTCACGAACCAGTGTGACCTGAACCAATTCGAAAGCAAACTTCTTTCATCTCCTCGAGCAGTTTCGGCTTGGTTTGAGAACAGGGACCAAACCATGGCCAAATAAATCGATCAAAGACGAGGGAGGGATGACGTGATAAAAAGGTGAATTCGGGGATGAATTTCTCGTATCTGTTTGATAACCAATCCTCCACTTTGAAAAACAATGGAGTGGAGAGAGTGTTGTGCAAATGTCGACATCGAGCGATTAAAACGCGGAAGAGGCTAGTTTCTCTATCTTTCGTCATCAGCATCAGTAGTCGACTGGGGTTCAAGCGTAAGGCTGCCATTGGTTAAAACATCGTACCATTGCCTGCTCGCCAAAGCAAACTAGAACAGACCATCAGAGTCCACCGGCTTTGAAGCAACATTAACGATTTGGATACAACTTACTTGATCGGTCAGGGAGACTTGAGAATATCAGAAGGTCCTACGACTTACGGAGTTTGACGACAGCGAGCTCGAGAGATCGCTTGACTTAGGTGGCAAGGTCTCCGCGGGCCAACGCGATCAACGTAAAAGGAATCCTTGTTCTTAGAATAAGCGAGTAAGACGCCTCAGAGGCACATCCAAAATCATTTCTCCAGTAAACAGTAATCGTCCGTTAACAAGTCAATCGTCCAAGGGGTTCGTTGCGTCACTAGCAGGTGGTTCTTCAAACTGACTGACCGGAAACCCTTTTGATATTCGCCTCCGGTGCGGTCAAGACCGGGTCAACAGCGCGACACGATCCTTCTCTTTCTTCGGAAGCTCGTTTACCTCCAACGATATCACTCCCCGTAACCCCATCTCCAATTCCTTGAGCTGTGCCAAAAACCCAGCGTTCGGTGACACCTGCGGGCGAACTTGAATGATCTGGCTCAGGGCCTCCCGGAGCGACATCCCGCGACGTCGCATGAGATACGCTGCGACAACCATCGGCGAGCGCGAGATTCCTGCTGAGCAGTGAACGAGAATCTTCCCCGTCCCGTTGTGCGAGCTGAGTGCTGCGTCGATAATGTAGCAGGCACTGTCACAAACTTTGATGATGGATGAAGACGGCGAGTCGCTGATGGAGATACGCTGGTAGACTACATTCTCGACAGGGTTGGTCGGGGTTGCACCAACACTGAGGACATGTGTCACACCGTTCGTGTATAGGAATGCTTTAGAGGATGCTGCTGAACATGGACCGATGTACAATGAGGGAAGTATGAGCGACGCTGAGGAGTTAAAGAGTGACGCTGAGGATGAGGAGGATGGCCCGGAGTTTCCGGACTTGTCGTGTTTGCCCATGATTTGAAGTATAACGACGTGGAATTCGAAAATCTGCTGAAGTTCGTCGATGGATACGACGTCGACGTCGTGAAGGTGCTCAAGTTGTTTCTGGAGCAAACCGACTGGGCGTGGCCATCTCGCTGACGTCGGAGCAAACCCCCTTGGTGCAAAGGGCCTAACTCGAAGAGCGGCATTCTGACCCGGAGCAAAGGTTGGAGAAAGGTCTTTTGATAGTGGCGGAACGTACCTTCTCTCGCCGGTCGGATGGTACATGTGCCAACCATTTTTATCTTTTGAAGCAGGCCCGAAAAGACATAGGTGTCCGAGAAGAATTATCTTATTATCGCGCCATCCAACACCATCGCGCCTTGAAGAGCCATTGGGTATATGTCTCCGTCGATCGTTGGCCCCGCCGTGCGCTTGAGGAGGCTTGAAATCCACGCAGCCATCAGTCATTGACGGTGCTCCGCGAAAGCGCTCTCGTTGACACAGTTCATGGATTGTACCAATTCCATGTAAGTCGGTGAAATGGTGCTATGATGTCCGCGATAGAGACGGGGGTTCGTAGTATTGTACAAAAGCCTTTGAGGGATGCTGGAAGTCGCGTTCTTGATAATGAGTACGAGTCAATGATCGTTAATATGAATAGGCCAATCGAGAATCTCGATCGGACTGATGACCTTGGAGATCGACGCAGAGAAGATTCAGACTCGGGGAACCACGCAGTACGATGAGGATGTGTTGCTTTCGTCCAGAAACTCGAACAGAATTCGGTGATCATGAGTCCCATGAACACCAAATTTCCGGTATCCACAAGCTGTACTGCGACGTCTGAAAAGAACAAAGGATCTAGTATCGCAGCGTCCCAAAGACAGATCGAGGCGTCTCTTCTCGCCAGTCAAGTGTAAAATCGTCATCTATGTTCCTCGTTCGGCCTCGCTTGGAAAGCATTCCCTGTGCTCAGCTTGTTACACGAAACCAACGAGCTATTGATATTTGAAGTTTCGTCGAACTTCATCCGTTCAGTCCAGACTCGTCAGTTCTCTGCGTTCGACCAGACCCCCAGCCCAGTCAGAGACGCGACGCGACGAATGCGAAGTCACATGCGAGAGTGGCAGGTTGTTCGACTCGAAATTCCGGCGGAGTGTCAACTTGCCTTCGAAAGGCTGATTTCGTCCTTGCCTCTCATCACATCTTACCATTCGACCGCCATCATAGCTTGCCTACCCCGAGCCCATTCGTCCCCTGCCACCACCACCACTCCCCAACCTCGGCATAGCGGGACGATCGATGACATGACAAGGCTCCGTCGGTAAGTTTGCCACCCGCTCTTTATCGCCTTCGTTCGCTGATCGGTCTTGTGCGCAGCTTCGACCTTCCCCCTCGCAATAACGGCCAAACGCTGCCGTGAGGACTGTGGTCAACAGGTGATTCCGACGTGTCAAGGTGTGTCTTCGTTCTGCTTTCTCATCCTCTCGCCGGTGCTGATTGGTATCCAGTAGGCAGTGGCAAACGGCCAGACCCAAGTGGGACGAGTCGTCTCCGTGCGAGCATTCCAGTGGGGTCGTTTCGCGGTAAAGTAGATTCCGGGATTGTCCTCTCCTCGAGGCGGTCGACTGTGTCACTCACCGCTGCGATTCGAACCTTCACGCATCATGGCACTCGTATCTGCTAAGCACCGGGTCATGGCAGGTAAGTCTTGTACTTTCATAGAGTTTTCGACGATACTTACCCTCGATTTCCCTCAGACCGCCATCTCGGATTGCTGCATCCCGCGTTCCGTCTTCGTGTTCCAATGTAATCGCTGTGCATTTTGTAGTTCCTTCCCCCCTCGACGAGGCCACCGCGCATTCGGCACCCAGTCTCGGGCCAGTGCTACGGTTGACAACGGAGTTCCCTTCCCTATTCCTCCTCCTCTGTCGAACTCCGTAAACGTAGGCACTGGCTGACCTGGAACTCGTCAATCACCATCCCTCTTGCGATTCGTGCAGGAGGCGTCGTCCGCTTCCAAGGCGTGCGGGCAGACTTTTCCCGAGGGGTCTGAAATCGCCGTCCATCGTTTCATTCTTCCTCGCAATTCTGTTTGTTCGTACTGCTTCATAGATAGCTTTTGGTCGAGGAGCCAGGGAGGCGTGCGCCACTGATAGACGTGGCAGAGTGGACAGGAGCTTTCCTCGCCCATCCGATTTCATCCCACTGGGTTTTTCGGATGAGAGGTTTTATGCAACTGATCCTGCACGCCCGACTGGTTTCTTGGGTGCAATATATATATGCCCGGCGCAAATCTGCGTTGACCTTCATAAAACTCTCCTGTGTGATTTGAGTTTGAGTTCGACATCGTGGTTGAGAGGAAAGTCAGTCAGTCAGTCAGTCAGTCAGTGTATTCCCAGCGCGGTCCCCTTTCGGAACATGCCGGTAGCCTAGCTAAGTAGTACAGGCACATTTGTACTACTACGATATAGGCACATGCTACGCGAGATCGCTCCGACTCTGCTGTTGTAGCAGCATTACCCCCCGACCCCGTTAGTTGCATGCAAAAAAATATACTCAACTCAAAGACATGATATTATGAATAGTTGCTATATCAGGCGACAGGTGTTATGAAGGTGGAGCAGGTGGGGGAAGTGCCAGAAAAATAGGGGTAGCTTTGTAAAGAGAGAGAACATGGTACACATAGTGAGCAAGAATGTTTATGATGGTATGTGTTTTGTAGATTTGTTGGAACAGCTTAATTGGAGAAGAAAGAAGTAAAGTGAGATGCTCGTAGCCGCGACTCAGAACGCGTGGCCTCTTTCCCTTCCACCAATGACCACCACCACAAATCAGCGACGAGGAAAACGCAAGCAGCCTTCAAAACGCTCGGTCTTGCGTCGACGAAGTCGAACACCCCAACGACCTCGCCAACTTCATGTAACGTCTGGTGCTGAGCGAGACTCAGAACCATCCTCCTCGTCAACTTCCCTCGCTGCGTCGCTCATCGCTCCTTCTCTGTACCTCGGTCCATGCACGGCAGCGTCCTCGAGGGACTTCATCTCTAGCAACGCCGTGACACATATTCTCAGCATTGGCTGTTCTCCTTCCAAGCGGTTCGAAGGCGTAACATACCAGCGCGTCGCCCTCGACGATTCACCAACGTCATCCATCACGAAAGCTTGCGATGTCGCATGTGATTTCATTGACGATGCACTGAACTCGCAACAAGGCAACGGGAGAATTCTTGTACACTGCAAGCTGGGAATCTCTCGCTCGTCGACGATCGTGGCTGCATACCTCATGCGACGACGCGAGATGTCGCTCAGGGATGCCCTTCGTCAGATTCTTCAAGCGCGTCCTCAGATCCAACCAAATCCGGGATTTATACTTCAGCTGAAGGAGATGGAGATGGGACTTCGAGGAGAGGTTTCGTTGGACATAGTTGAATTCTCGAAGTTGCAGAAGGATCGTTTGCTATCCACTTCTGCACCCAATTTCTCGCGCAACTCCTCGCCGCCCCTGCTTTCCCACACGAAGCTTAGGACTGGAAGAATATCTCGTCCGCCCCAGCGCTTCACTTCGCTACGTTGATTTTTTTGGTTCTGAAGAACGTTGATATAAACCCTCGGGATGCGAAAGCTCGTTCCCGCTCTGGAGGTCAACGACAGGGCCCGAAGCCTGCGCGTGTGTCCAAGACGCGACGACTCCGGAAGCCATGCATGAATCTGTAGCTTCGTTCCCCAGCCTCTGGCATGCTTGAGGGAACTCATCGAGGTCATTTTTACATTGTAAAATCGAAGACGGAAAGTTGGGCCGCCCGGATGGCGATCACTGAAGCAGCCACATGTGTCGGACAAAAGTGAGGTCGACGTCTCATGAGACTTGCAGGAGGTGCTAGTAAAACGATAATTTCCACTCGAAGCTTGCATGAAGTGTTGGAAATAGTTACAGCTGGTTAAGAATCGATAGGCCATACCCGTTTTTCATCACAGAAAGCAAAATTCGTTGTTCAACTTGATATGGTAATTTCAGCCGTAAGGAGACAGCCTGAAGTGCTGCAGCTGGCGACTCGCCGTCCGCCAGCATTGCTAGTTCTTTATCATGTTGCGGCTCGTTCTCCTTCCATACGTTCCTTGCACGCGAGAGATCCTAATGGCAGAGTAAGTCATCGAGCTTTGGGGGAGAAAGTGTGTAGTTGCGACGCGCGAGCGTTGATGACGGCGTTACAAGCAAGACGCGGCGACCAACGCTTGCGAGCATCACACAGCTCATTTCGGAAAAGACTGCTTGTTCCTACTGCTTTTGGGTACTTTATCCTTGTACAAGAAAATCGGGCATGGCCTATCGATTCTTAACTAGCTGTAAGAACAGTCGAAAACGGTTCTGCGCCAAAAGGATTTATTCCATACATGTAGCACGTCAACGCCTTGATTACAAATTACGATTTGTATGTTGCATAAATTCTGGATGTTTACGCATGCAAACCCGTATGCATCTACAGAGGTACTGAGAGGACGGAAAAATGAGTGTCAAGACGGTAAGCGCCAGTGGAACTTGAATTCGATGAAAAGGGACGGAAAGTATTCGTGGGACGTGATCACATCAGCACACACCGCCACATGATTTAGACGCGTTGCATGGCGTGACCTTGCCTTTGCAAATTGCATTCGTCTTCGAGTTTTCGTTCTTGAAAGACCACTTGTGACTTGAGCTCCCAAGTTCTCACATACAGTATATCTTTCAAGATTCGAGTAAGGTGATTTTCTATCTGTTTTCTGTGCACTAAACGAAATTTGACAGTAACAGACGTCAAAGTGAGAAGATGTTTGACGATGATTACGACATGTATCCGCGCTTTAGGTGCGCAGGATACGAAGAGGAGTACCTCCGTACACAAAAACTTGCAAAAGAAAAGGCTGCCGAGGAACTCAGAAGGAAAGAAGAGGAGATGAACGCCCCAATCGATCCCAAGGCTATATCGGCCATATCGAATATTCTAAGCCGGGTGTCAGGAAGGAACGGAGACCTCAACGGTCAGTTGGATTGGGTGAAGAAAGAAGTTCCTTTTGACCCGTTCGTTATCAAACTCTCATACTGTGGTCCCGATGATCTTACTCTTTCCCTCGACAGGGTAGTCTTCGAATCTCATCCCAATACGCATGGACATCCAGACGTAAAGCGGGCCCGTGAAGCGCTTCAAGAACTCGAATTATCCATCGGTTTAACAAAGCAGCTTCAGGCGTACCTGGACGCTCAACGTCAAACAGTACGCGAGAAAGTGGATGCACTCGCTCTTCGGGTGGGCTTTGCGTCACTTCCCATGAGTATCCTCTCCGAAGTCATAGAGTTTGCCACTTCTCCACGAGATCGCTATTCAGGTTCCGAATCTGAAAACAGAATGAAAGCACACAATGTAGCAATCAAACTTTCTCATGTCTGTCGACAATTCCGCGCGATCGTCCTCACCGAATTGAGGTCTTCGTTTTGGAGCACGATATCCGAACATATGGTCGATGCCGAGAAGATCAAGTTTTGCGTCGCTCGAAGCAGAAAGTCTCCAATAGACGTATTTATTGAAAGCTGGGGTTTACGACAGCCGAACAAGGACATCGAACAATTCTTCAAAGCAATCCTTCTCTCATCGAAGAAGTGGGGCACATTGACGGTTGGCAAATTCAAACGGGGAACCAACAAGGATTTCGATTCGGACGATGTACCCAAACCGGGGGAATGCGAGGAGAAAATATGTGAAAGTATCAACACCATTCGTCGCTTGAGTGAAGGTGCAAAGCTTCCCAAGCTGAAGAAGCTTTCCGTGCACTTCAACAAAGTGCTGTCCCCGCATTTCTTGGATCCCAAGTACAATCCATTTTGGTGTTGGACTATGCCCAACTTGGTCGAACTCAGCATTTCGGGATGCCATCCTCCACGAGCTGGGTCCTTCCACGCCCCCTTGCTTAAGGAGTTCTACATCAAATCTGATGCAACGTCTTCCAAGCCATTCAAGATGATTCAACTCGCATTGTTCCTCGCTTTTTGCAGGTCGTTGGAGAAGGTTTCGTTGTGCTTCATGAACTGGGATACCACTATCCCATGCGAGCTGCGGGGTATCGCCAGCGTCCGGGAGGTCGATCTTCGGTTTATTACGTGCAAACCGGAAGCTTCCAAAGGGGTTTGCAGCTCAATACACTTCCCCAAGGCATCCAAGATGAGCTTCACTATAGCGGAGCTGAACGTTAAGGAGTTCGACTCATTACCGGAAGACCAGTTGGATGCGCACGTTGAAGCAGTCCAAGAAGAGTGGGAATCGAGATACCAAGCCATCGTCACGGAATGCTTCGAACATCACCCTTCTCTGAAATCCCTGTCCTATTCGTTCTTTCCAGAGACGTACATGTTCACGTCGATTTTACTTCCCCTTACGTCCCTGCCAATTCTCGAGGAACTAAGTCTCGAACTCCAGTGTTGGAACGAACTAAAATTCTGGGGAGATTCAGACGATCCAAAAGTCCCGTCGTCTGTTCCGGAGAACCTTCATCTCCCATCGATTCGTCGATTGAATCTATACTCTTCCAACATCTCGATGCAATGGAGCACAATCTTCCGTTGGCCCGAGAAGCTCTTCGCCCAATTGAAGAAACAAGGGCAATTAAACGCTTTCGAGAAGCTCGACCTTTGCGAAACGGCTCCATGGACGAGGGCGGGGCCAAATGTTTCTAAGCTTGAGGGTTCGCTTCATGATTATCTTCCGCCGGAAAAGATTTCCTCCAGGTGGATATATTCGAATTGAAATACTTCATCGTTAATGGGGCTTGACTCTTTCGTCTCGATGGGAATTCTCGTTTCGTTCGTGATGCGATGTAGGATTGGATATACTCTATGCACAATTCATTACATTCATAAGATTACATTACTTTCGTTTACGAGAAGATGAGACAAACAACGCACAAGCAAGAAATCGTACAAATGCAAGAAGACATTACGTCGTATCATCGTGACTTCAGTCCAAGACGAAGAGAATACTCGTTCGCAAAATACACGTGCCTTTGGGCGTTCATTACACTAATAAGACAACAGGGAAGAATAGCCAAGATACTCGAGTACAGACAGGAAGTAAGAAGGGACAACAAATTTTGGAAACGGTATTCGGAGTGTCCTGGTATATGACCGTATGACTATGAGACGGCAGAGCGACTTTTTGAATGGAATGATTAGGAGAAAGAGGAAAGAGATGAAAGATACAATGAAAGCAAGAAGATAAATTTGGACCGGAGTAGATGTTCGAGATTGTGGATAATGAATAGAGCAGAAGGAGACGAGACAGATATTAGATGGGTAGGATATTATAAGTTGGAAATTTTGATCTCCGGATATGTGTTTAACCACTGGCTCGCGCGTCCACCAACTTCGCTTCCTCCTCCAAGCGCATCTTCTTGTTCGAGAGAGGCGCAGTGTCACGACCCTCGTCAGTCGCATGCCAGCGCCTCTTCGCAGAGCTGCTCTCCGACGGCGCACCGCTACCATCGTGGTGAACATCACGGTCCATCAAGTGCAGTTTGCTCGGTCCTCTCGAGGACGAAGACGACCCGCCCGAAGCAGGTGTTGGCGGCTTGGTATCTGGAGCAGGCGAGCCCGCGAGCGAGCGCGATCCCCTGCGGACTTTCTCTACCGGGCCCGCCGATGCGCTTTTTTCTCCGCCTTCCTTTTGATTTTGCTGTTGCTGCTGTTGTATCTGCTGTTGGAGGGCAGCGACGTTTGCTCTCTTCCCGCGCCCGCCGCCGTTTGCGTTCGGCTCGGTGACGTAGCTGCAAGGAAGTTGACGCCTTGCGCAGCTCGAGCACGAGGGGTTGACGCCGTCGCATTTCGTTTTACGAGCTGAAGGGAAAGAAATTATGAGTAAAGTCACGAAACAGAGAGGAATCTGATACTAGTGTTCACTTACCACGACAAAAATTACATGCAACGACCTTTGGTCCATAATTCGACGCAGCACGAATGCCATTCCTGCCTGCACCACCTCCACGTCGTCGCGATGTCCCCGCCGCGCTGATACTCTGCGCTGGTTCCTGGGGCGGCGCTCCTCCACCTGGCACAGGCGCTGAAGTCGATGCTGCTCCTGCCATCTCAGCTGCAGGACGTATGGGAACAGGCGACCCTCGTCCATTCATACCTGGAAGCTCTTCTGGAGGAACAACATGCGGCGGAGTCACCGCATATGATCGTTGTTGTTGTGGAGGTTGAAGCGGGTGCGGCAGCGGCGACGTTGACGTCGAATGCGAGTGTGGGTTACCTCGCATCATACCAGGAGGCTGTGTTGGCGGATAGCTATACCTTGACGAACCCGGCCCCGCGCCCTCGCGCTCCTCCTCACCTCGAAGGTGCTTACGGTGCTGATGAGGAATCCTCCCGTTCGCGCTGCCCGGCGCTGAATACGACGCCTGCATCCCTGGAGGTCCAGGGGGCGGGGGAGGCGGGGATGACTGGTGTTGGGTCGCGTGGAACCGCATTGCGTCCCTCTCCATCCGCTCGCGCTCGCGCTCTCTGCGATGCTCTCCGTGATGTGCATACCTCCCATGCGCGTGCGCATGTGGGCCGTGCGGTGGAGGCGGGCCATGATGTTGTTGCTGTGAATGTGAATGCGGAAGGGGGGCAGGAGGGGGCGCAAGAGGCGGCGACTGCAATGTGTCTGCAATCATCCTCTCAATCCCGCCAGTCGACTGCGAGACGAGCGACCCTCCGCTCATCGTCGGTGGGGGCGGGCCAAGCTCGCGACCTTCCGAGCCTCGGCGTGACACAGGTGCTGAAACGCTCACGTTATGACCGAAGGGTGGGCGATGATGAGGATGCGCCATTGATCGTGACGAGTGCTGCTGCTGTTGTTGAGGATGCTGGAAGCCTGAGGGAGGCGGCGGTGGGTAGAGTGGTAACGTCTCTCCAGAAGGAAGGCGCTGCCTCATCTCCCGCTCCTCTTCACGTCCCCTCAGACCTTTACGTCCAGGAGCAGGCGGCGGTGGAAGAAGTGCAGGAGCTTCGTCCCCACTGCTCCCATCCACGAGCTCGTCCACTTCGTTGTCATGGTCGTCGCCTTCTCCATCATGGTCGTTCTCCCCATCACCCTCACCGTCGTCTGTGCCGCCAGCGCTCGTGCCAGGTGCTGCTGCAGTAGCACCAGAGGTCGCTCTCGAACCTCTCTGCCCCCTTGGCCCACCCCTCCTCTTCCCAGAGGAATTGTAGTCGCAGTTGAAGGTTCGCTTGATACATTGGCCGCACGCAGGTCGTCCACCATCGCATTTCAACTTCCGGGCTATCAGCATCAAAATTAAGAAGAGATAAGACTTTGTCAATAATGCTTTTGAGTAATATAAAAGAAAAAGAAACTCACACCGACAGAAATTGCAAGCCACCGTAATCTTCTTATTCCGATTCTTATTCTTGCTCCCACCATACCCCCGTCCATTCACCTCGCTCTCCGCATCCTCCCCTTCAGTACCTGCACCTCCACCACCAGTCATGTTATCACTCCCCTGGTCCGTCCGCTCATGCAGCTGCAACCGCACTTGTTCTTCCACCTTCGGATTGCCGATGACAGGTGCTTGCTGGAGCTGCAGAACAGCATGCTCACGCCGGCGATCCTGCTGCTCTAACCCAAGTCCGCGTTCGTGTTCACTGCGCCCTCCCACTGAAGATGAAGGAGCAGAGATAGGGATGGGCACGATCGAAGACGTCGTAGGGCCTGTGGGTGGGGAGGCAGGCGGGAGCGAGACGACTTGCATCTGCGGGTGCGGGTGAACATTCGAACGCCCTTGTTGCTGGGAATGAGGGTGTGCCGCCGACACATGCCTGCGTTCGCGTTCGCGATCGTACTCATACATATCAAAGTTCCTCCCCCTCCCCCTACCTCGTTCACGTTCACGTTCGCGCTCATCCTCTCGGTCCAATTCGAGCTCGATTTCGCGAGGCGGGCGCAACTTCATGGGGACCTCCTCCATCCCCTCTCTTGGATCTCCTACAACTCTGAGGTGATGATCCATCCCGACGGCGCTGCTCCTCCCACTTCCACTTGCGCTGTCCCTATCTCCCCTATCTCCTCGTTCTCTGCCATCTCTCTCGCGTTCTCGAGCCCACAACCAGGCGCGCTCCCTCTCGTCAAGCTCGTCCGCACCTCCAGCGACGGTTGAGATCGGTGGAAGCGGTCCAGGCGCGAGCCCTTGGCCATGCGAGTGTGAGTGCGGATGCGCGCCTTGACTTCGACTCCTCGAATGCGTGATGGGCGGCAGGCCTCTCCCCAACTCGATCGGAATTGGGATGTCTTGCGCATGTCCATGACCATGCCCGTGTGATGAAGACAACGATAAATGCGGAGGAGTGACACCAGGAGGCCCAAGCGAACCTGGTACAGGAGGAGATGGGGCGCGGAACGTCATAGTAGGCGTTGGCGTGTTGGACGTCGTCGTCGAACGCGCCGAACTTCCCATAGGAAACACCGAGCCTCTGTCTCCTCTATGCCCATGCCCATGCGACGAGCGCGAACTCGTGCGTTGCGCCGGAGGTGGGAGGGTCAAGAGCGAATTACCGGGCTGCTGCTGATGCTGATGCACCGCGATCGAAGCAGAAGACGAAGGCGTACGCGGCGTCTGCGGGCCCGAATGCATGCCCGCGCCTATATGATGCTGGTGCTGAGCGTGCGGCGGGTTAGGCGACACCTCCGCCGAGCCTGGGTGCACAAATCCAGGCGCAGGAACATTCGCAGGTGGGGGCAGGGCACCCAACTCTCGATGCTTCTCCACAAACTGCTTCACGCGCTGCTTCGGCGCGTACGGAGCCACTGGGAACAACCTCGACGGATCGTCCCTCATTGCCTCCAACTCCCTCTCTCTTGCCTCGCGTTTCGCCAGCCTCTCTCTCTCCCGCATCTCCGCCTCATCGCGCTCCACCCTCCAGCGTCCCCAAAGGTAACTACCAGTATACGATCGAAGCGCCTCACGCATCCCGCGCGCGAGCACCTGCTCGCGGAGGGCCACGAAGTCGCTATCGGCGCGTGATAAGGCGTGGAGGGCGTGTCCTGAGCGCAGGAGGCGGGTGTAGCGGTAAAATTCCGTCTGTTGCTGAGCAAGGGAAGGAAGGGGAGGAGGATTCGATTTCGAGGATGATTTGGACTTTGATTTGGAGGAGGGTTTCGATTTGTCTGAGCCTGAGCTTGCTTCACTTGAAGAATTCGAGGCGTTCGCTTTCTCCGCGCTTCCAGAAGGTGCATCGACAGCCATCGGCGCAGCCAAGCCAGGTCCACTCAGCGTCACTCGCTGCTTTTCCTTCTCTTTCTCCCTCTCTTTCTCAGCATCAACAGTGCCCTCGCCATCCTCCTCATTCACATCCTCCTCATCGCTCTCCTCCTCCATACCAGGTGGTAAGAACCTCCTCACAAGCGTCTCCCTTGCGCGTGCACGCTTCGTCTCCCTCTCCACCAACGTCGCCTTTACTGACTCAGAAGTGGATGACGAAGACGAGGTGCTCTCCTCAGGGAGGATCGCACACGCAAGATCGAGTGCCCCTGTGAACGCGAGCGATTCCTCAGTTGGCTCGCCGTCGCCATTCTCAAAATCGTAGTCGATGAACTCGGGTGTGAAGAGAGCGTGAGGGAGGCAAGGGATAACAGGAAGTTTGGGCTTCTTCGACTTGGACTTAGGTTTTGGCGTAGAAGATGAAGCGGAGGTCGAGGAATCAGCAGGCGCACTGACACTTGAAGAGGCTTGAGCCGCTTGACTTTGAGCTCCAGCATCCACGGTAGACGCAGAGGAGGGCGCAATCGGAACCGTCGGCGAAATAGGTTCACCCTTCACCCTCTCCTCTCCATCCACCTCCATCCTTGCATCCTCCGCAGGCCTCTCATCACTGATTTTCCTCTCACCTGCATCCCCATGCGCTTCCGTGTCAAATATACCGAACCCAATACCTCTCCTCGCAAGCTCCATCCTCACCGCCGTCTTCACCCTTGCCAGCTCTCTTGCACTCAGCGTATCGGCGCGGGCAACGACGGGGAGCACATTCACGCGCGTTGAGAGGCGCACGATGGCGTGTGCATCCGTCGGGGAGAGTGCGAGGGTGTATTGAGGTTGAGTCGAACGAGGTTGGAGACGAGATGCCGATGAAGAGGAGGAATCCCGCACGGGTACAGGCGTGAGCGAGGCGGCGTCGATGAGGTACAGGCATCTGTTGAAGTCGAGAGTGTTGTCAGTAACTCGTTCTCAACAAATATTGAAAAGAAAGGTAGTCAAATGTCCGAAGAACGAAAATCCAAAGAAAAAATAATAAAGAAGCGGATCACCCAACGGATCAAAACTCTCCCACAAAAACCTAAACGCAACTCTAATTCCCCTCTACTTGCCCTCCCGAAATTCCGGACATCCGGACATCGGGTCAGGAACCAGTCAATCTTCATCGGTGTCGGTCTGACAACGAATCAACGAATCACGGCAACGGCCCAACAACGGACGTCCGTCACCCGTCACCCGAACCCGCGTGCCGTGTGCTTCGAATTTCCCGTCCCTGATTAAAGGGTCCAGCGATTCCGAAGTCAACCAACCAGACCAAGCCAACGGCAACGGAACGAAAACGCCGGAGATCCGCTTGGCCGGACGCAACGGACGCAACGGAAGCGCGCCGGCCAATGAAACGATCGGGAAACAAAAGAAAATGAGAAGGAGGCTCGGATCGCCGAGGCTGGCCTCGGAGCGGAACAACATCAGCGACCCTGGATGAGATATTCTTCTTCGGAGCCTGATCCGGGGGGGGGGGGGGGGGGGGGGGGTGAGTGAGGAAGGAGGGGATACGCGCGTGCGGTGCGGGATGCGTTTGCGTTGGGTGTGTGCTGGTGTGCTGGCAATTGGGTGGGGAAGGGGGTGTGTCGCGCGTTCTGGGTCCGAACCGAGGAGATGAAGAAGAGAGGGGAACAGCGAAACAAATTCCAGGCGAAAATAAAGAAAGGTCAGAGAAAAATGAGAAAACGAAAAACGAGAGCAAAACGCATGAGTGTGAAGTGAACGACGGAACGGGGTGTTTTCACGGACCGGTAGGCATAACACACCGAGAACGATCTCCAAAATCGCCGACAACAACAGCGTCGACGAATGGACGAACTCAGTCAGTGCACATGCCGAAAACAATGCTCGCATCCAACACGCTCGTTCCGACGTCACAATCACCAACTCACCCTGCCCAATTCAAAGAAAAAGAAACAAAGCAACAGAAAACTGCCAGCGAAGAGGAAAAAAAGGCAAAACGCGAGAACGCAAATGAAAAAGAATACGAGAAAACGCAAGCGGGCGCGCGCGCATCACCTCATCCTTCCTTCCCTTCCCTCCCACTCGGTTCGATCACTCACCGTCCGCCCCCCTCGCGACCAACGCCGCATCTCCCGCACCAGCACCACTGCCCCCCTCTTCTCATTCGCCTTGTCTTTGTCCTGCCCCCCATCCCTCCTTCTTTTCTCGTCGTCGTCAACACGCACGCACGCACGCAGGCTATACACCTGACAGCTGTGTGTGCATTGTGTTGCCGTAGCCGCACTTCCCCGCCGCCACCACCACACCAGACCGCCCATGTCATCGTGTCATGATATTTCATCATGATCGGGGCGCGTGCGGGGAGAGAAAAGAAGGTCCGTGATAGAAAGCAGAGCAGAACAAAGGCCGCAGGAAGACAAGTAGTGAGGGAGTAAGGGCTTGGGAGGGGGGAAGCAAAGAGGGCCGAGAGCGGAAGAACGAGGAAAATGAAAGTCCGGCAACATAAGAAAGAGAACGAGAGAAGAGTAAAATAAACAAATGATAGAGAGAACACTCACAAATGCACATGCCGGTCCACGTCGCCCGTCTCAGCTGTACCAGCGAGGTTGCGTCGGTCCTGTAAGCATAAAGTTGTCGAAAGGGAAGAAGAGATCGTCAGTAAGAGTATACGAAAATCATAAGGCGCAAGAAAGGGGTAGGTGGACGAGGAAGAAAGAACGTGAAGAACATAGAGGAAATAGAGTAAAAAGATGATTGAGAGTCAGATAGCACTCAAAATTTGCGATCACGTAGACAGGCAGAACCCCCAAGGCAAATCCATCCATCAAAAAGAGCCACATTAATCGTCATCCTCTCAAAAACACACAAAACACAAGAGTCAGAGCCACCTACAATTGTCCGAAGACAATCGCTCACTCGACCAAGGCAGACCATAGTCCACCTCAGCGTCGCAATGATAAACTTTTCTCGTCACTCTCTCGCGCATATACCGACCGAATCTCAAAGAGAGGAAGGGGGAAAGGAAATAACGCGCCAAAGAGTAACTCACCTCGGAGAAGGCCTGTCCGGGATGGGGACCAAGTTGACCACGTCGGTCCTGTATGAAAGAAAGGTCGTCAACACTGTTCAACAAAGTAAAGTGGGAATAGAGAGTAAACAGAAGGGATAAAAGTTTGAGAGTCAGATAGACTACATTTTAAAATTCAAGCAGACAGGTAGACAGACCGCCAAAGGCAAGCCCGATCCCATCCATCGAAGCAAAGGACATAAATCGTCATCCTCTCAATAAAAAAAATCCTCCAAAAACACAAGAGTCAGAAAAATAGGACCATATGTTACTCACTCGACCAAGGTAAACTTTTAACATCTACCCCGGTCTCGCTTGTTTTCTTTTTCTCGTCACTCTCTCGCGCATCCAATCCAACAGGATAGAAGAAGAATAAACAGAATAAACGAAAGGCAGAAGCAGAAGCAAAAGCAAGGAGTCTGGAGGATAGAAAGCAAACTCGAAAGCAGACAATCACTCACCTCACCAAACCGCCCCTCAACAACGCCCACCACCCCCTCCAACGCCCTCTCAAATAACAACAACTCATCCTCTGCCTCTCCTACATCGTCTTTCATCTTCTCCCCTCTTTTTTTCTCAAGTCGAGAGGAAGAGGGAGAGGGAGAGGGGGAGGGAGGGAGCCCGGGTGTGTCGATGATAGTTAGGATGAAGGGGTCGGAGTCTTCGTCTGTGTCCTCTTCGTCTGATTTTTGGTAGTCTCCTCTCGAGTCTCTTCCTTCTCTTGGCAAGTTTTCGGCGTCACTTGGGCCAGTCGACTCCGTTGAATCGACTTGTTTCGATTCCTCCTTTTCATCGTGATCGCCCAACCGAACACCCCACCCCCTCCTCACAACGACCGTACACTCCCTCACCGTTGAAGGGGGTTGATAACCTCCACCTACTGACACCGCTCCAATCCCGTAATTCGATGCAGACACACCAGAACCAGAGGGCGCGGGCGCGTACCCCGTCGAGCTCGATCCCAAGCCCAAGACTGAGTGGGAGGCGGCGCCGTACGAGGAAGCTGCTGGATTAAAGCCAGAAAAGCTTGAAGGATCGAAAGATGAAGAGGATGAAGAAGATGAACCAACACCAAACACCCCCAACGCACTCGACGGCACACAACACCCCTCCACGAAACCCGCCGCCCGACTCGCCTGCAAACACGCGTAGTCGCGTGCGCGGCGGCGGGCGTTCAGGAGCTCTTTTTTCTTACGTTTCTCATCTTTCTCCTTCTCATTATTCTCTCCACCCTTACTCACGCCCTCCTTGCTCTCATCCACCAGCTCGCCCTTCTCTTTGACATCCACATCCACATCCCCAGAAGAAATGTCCGCATGCTCGAGAATGTTGTTGTTGGTATCCCCACCCTCCCCCTCCCTTAAATACCCCCCAACCAACCCCCTCACCCCCTCCAACCTTGCACTCTCCACGAGGAGGCGCGCGAGCGCCGACTTGCCCGTCGAGCGCGCGCCGGCGAGGAGGAGGGTGTAGGAGGGGAGGGAGGTGGGTGGTCTTATAGGTGTTGGTATTGGTGTTGGCTGTTCTTGAGGATTTTGAGATGAGTGAGGAATTTGGGCTGAGTGGGGTGTTTGGGATGGAGGTTGGAGTAGTTGAGAATGAGGATGGGAGGAGAGAGATGCGGGGTGTGACGACGACGAGGGGTGTATTGATGATGGAGGCGGGAGACGTGACGACGCAGCGCCAGAACCCGACGGATGCAACAAACCAAGCTGCTGCTGAAGTTGCTGCGAATGCACCCCCACCCCCATCCCCATCCTCTCCTCAACGTCCCCATCCTCAGAGACGACGACGACATCCCCCTCCAAGACACCCTCCACAACGCCCGCAGCGCGCGGCGAGTAGAGATGCGGAGGGGGGAAGTGGGTGTATTGTTGTGAGGGGTGTTGGTGTGCTTGGGCGAGCGAATGCGAGCCCGAATGTGGATGTGGATGTGAGCCCGAGGCGCGCATCGGTAAGTCATCTGGGCGGTGAAGACTCGAAGAGTGTGTAGGTAGAGGGGGTGGCGGGATGGAGGAAGATGAGGGAGAAGATGGCGAGACCGCCGACAACCTCTCCCTCTCCCTCTCGCGTTCCATACTCGGACCCGGACCCGGCGCAGGAAGTGTAGATGGAGCGGGAGCGGGGAGGGGAGGGGGCGACATCGCACCCGCTGGGTTGTAGTATCTCGACATCCTAAGTCTTCGGAATCACTTCTCTCGACTACGAAGTGGAGAGGAAAGGAAAGATCCCTGCACAGCGTAAAGCGCGTAACGCAGCGTGTCGAGGTGGGCAAGGTTAGGCGTTAAGAATTTAATATTCATTCAGTTAGTCAGTTAAGAGCGCCTCGGGACGAGTTATCGATTTACGTACGTACGAGTTTCGATTTAATTTCGCGTCTTGCGTCCCCGTTGCGAGATATGAACGGTGTGCTCCTCGAGGTCGGAAGCGAAGGAAAGATACAGGCCTTCGAAGACCGTACGCAAATCCGAGTCGGGGGACGAGTCAGCTCGTTTCGAGTTCGTCGAGGTAGGATGTAAAACGTGTAAGAGGGGCGGTGCCGAACACCGAGTACGGAAGACGGAAATGAGCAGAAGAGCAACCGGCGCAGCAGTAGCAGGAGGCGATCGACGGCGCAACGGCGACGGAGATGCGCACGTACGGCGTGTGCAAGGCGACTGACGAAGCACCGCTATCCAATTATCCTCCTGACGCGTGCTACGGCGACGGCGGAGTGCTGTGCGTTATGAAGCCAAAGCAGTCCGTTGACGGAGATGACTTTGGATTTGACGACGGTGACGGTGACGGTGACGGGACGGAGATCCAAAGTCCCAAGGCAGTGACCGTGACAAGGAATTTGATTTTGATCCCGAGGGCGTTGATTGGGGCGTTGCCTGCCTGCTACGCGTGTCTCGAAAGCGTGCAGCGATACGTCTTCGAGCGTGTGGTCCGAAGGGCAATGTGCAGAGGGCGTAATACGCGTAATGGGGTGCACGCGTGGTGGCCTACTCCTCGATGACGAGAGTCCGAGTTCAGTCCACGTACGTACGTTCGATATGAAATGCCTTTGATATGAACTCCGAGATGAGATACACGAGGGCGCGTGCTTGCTCTTCGCTCGTTCAATTCGTATCCGACTGTGAGATGGGGTGGGGGAAGAAAGACGTCAAGCCCAAATGAACTGGAATGAAATCAAATCAGCGGGTCGTCGTCGACGGATGAACGATGTAATTCGTTCGTCAACTCACAGATGGAAGGGAAAAGAGCGAGGGACGAGTTCGCTCGCTCGCCGACCGACCGACCGACCGACGTGTTCCTCGATGAAACGTTGCTCGAGGGAACTGGGTGAAACGCGCTGGCGTGCGTAGACCGACCAACCGAGCGGGCGGGGCCGAGGACGGAGTCAGAAGCAAGCGGACAGGCGGACCTAGCTTGCGCCTTGGTTCCCGCTCCGAGTTCCCGTCCTTCTCGTTTCCTCGTTTCTGCTCGTTTCCGTGATTCCGGGATCACGAACGTTTTCTCGTTTTCACTAAGCTTCACGTCGTCGTACTAGAGGGGAGTGAGTGAGTGAGCTGGCAAGACG
Organism: Schizopora paradoxa; assembly: GCA_001020605.1. NCBI lineage: Eukaryota > Fungi > Basidiomycota > Agaricomycetes > Hymenochaetales > Schizoporaceae > Schizopora > Schizopora paradoxa. The sequence goes on from KQ085964.1 coordinate 130,687, forward strand.
GAAGAGAGAGGGAACTCAGAAGAGGACGAGAAAAGAAAAGAATAGAAGGAAGACGGAGGGGGGACGGGGGACGGAACGAAGGTGGAGGCGGAACGGGAGTGGGTGAATGGGCGGGTGGAGAGAAGGGGGGCTTGGGCGTAGGACGCGACAACAAAAACGCGTTTCAAGGCGAGGGAGGGAAAGGGAAAGGAAGCACGAGCGCAATACCACGAAACAATGATTCACCGAACCAACCGAACCAACTGAATCTACTGAATGAACGGGAGCAAGGAAGTAGACACTCACGCAAATGGCAGAAGCAGTTTGTAGTCACCGGAGCACGACACGCCGGAACGAGGTGCGTATGCGGGTTTGCTGGTTTGCGCGTTGGCTGAAGAAATCCAGAGGAGACCTATTCGAGGAGAGAGGGAGAGACATTCGGACATCAGCGCGTGGACGGACGGGGGGAAGGAAGGAAGGATGAATGAAGAGTGGATGCGTGGATGGGCGCGCCGAGGAAATATGGGGTATGGAGGAGGAGAGGGAGGGAGGGGAGGGATGAAGGGAGAGAAAGACGTACGCAATGTTACACGTTACACGAGACGAGACGACCCAACGGAATGAATCCTAACGACCTTCGAGTACGTCGAGTCTGACGGACCAAGAAAGGCGGGCGCAGTAGACAGACGGGCGCGTCGTCGTCGTTTGTCTCCGCTCGTTTGTCGTCGCCGCCGGAACGGAGAGACGGGATGCAGATGGAGATGGACGTCGGAGTCAAGGAAGGGACGACCGAACGACAACGGGCGCAGGAGAGAAAAAAACGAGGGGGGGAGAAGGCCCGAGCCGGCGATTGATGGCGTCCTGCTGGTTGGTCGCTCGTTGGCTAGCGGTTGATCTCGACTCGACGCCGCCCACTCGTTCGCTCTCGGGAGAGAGCGCAGGGTCCAGTTCCTCGCTTCTCTCCCGTGCCCGTGCCGTATATATTACAGGCCCCCTCCAGCGCACGCGGTACGCGGTTGCACTCCGAGCTCACTTCACGTCCCTTCTTCTCTATGTTTGTCGTCGTCGTAGCGCAGGTGCTTGTACTTTGTACTCCCGTCGCCCGCTGTTCGTCGATCTCTGTGTAGGCCTCCCGCGTGCGTGCGTCGACGACCGTCAATCGTCAATCGTCAAAACACTCAACGATGGCTACCAACAAGCATCCTCTGGTAGCCAACCAACCAACGAATCCGGACGCACAGCGCACAGCGCGTATCACGGACGTCGTAGCCCTCGCCCTCGGACTACAGCGGACTCGGAGCCCGCACCACCGCACCGCATCCGATCACCCCTCCCCTCCCATCTATTCAGGGACGCAACAGCCAATCGGAGCGCACGGGAAGAGAAAAAGAAGATCAAGAAGCACTGAAGCGCGGGTGGGCTTTATGGGCGCGGGTTGGGCGGGTTTAGGATTGCTGGATTGCTTGCGAGGATAGAGGATTGGGGAATGGATTGGGGGAGGGAGGGTGTAGATCTTTACTCGTTGAGTGAGTTTCCTGAAGATCATGCCTCGGAGCACTCAGCACAGAATCCAGAGGAGAGGACAGAGGAATGGGATGGACGCGACGCCGAGCCGAGAACGTAGGAACGAGCGCCGGCAATGAACGAAAAAACCTATGGTGCGAATCGCTTAGTCAGCGCTACTTTTGACAGCGGCCAAATTGGAAGCGGCATCGTCATATATATATTTAAATAATTAAAATTTAATTAGATAATCGCTGGAACTGTGACTAGGTCGTCTTTAGATGTCTCTAACGAAGCATGAGATCATACAATGCTTGATTCCATGTCAAAGAGCCCGGTTCGAAACAACTCCTCTCGCACAGATGTATGATTCCAGGGACTGTGGGAGCTCGGCTAAACGCGGAGACTTCCAAATACGGGTAGTTACCTTCCAAATCGGGAGTCGAGGCGTGGCCCGGCCAAATTGGACCAACCTCACATTTTATATCTCCCGTAATACTCAACCTCAATCAAAACGGTCTTGAGGATCTCTTCATGGAGTGAATCCAACGCTTTCTGCTAAATAAAAACAACAAAAAGGTTTTTCCCCAAATATCTGTATATTTTGCACCAAAGTAGCGGTGTCTAAGTGATTCGCACCATAAAAGGAAGAACCCAACGAGACGACGGCGATCGAGCCAATAGGAACACGCCAACAGCCTTTTTCCCGTCTCCTCAGTCTCCTGTCCCTCCTTCCCCACCGTGACACGAGCTGATCATGACACGAGCTCCCTCCGGTGTCTCCAGGCTCTCTTGCTCTTCTTGAGTGCTCTCGGTCCGCTTATGTATGTCATTTCTTCAATCTCTTGGCCGCCCGCCCTCCTTTCCCCAGCTCACTCAAATTCTCGAGCTCGTCATCCAAAACCTCTGCCATTCTCCAAACCTCCGAACTTCCCTCTCGGCCCCTCCCGAACCCGCTTCCCTCCCTTCTTCTCCCCTCCCTTCTTCTCTCCCTCCCCAACTTGAAGCACAACACGCGCCGACGCCACACGCCCGCTTCCCCCGCGCTCGTGCTCGTGCTCGTGCTCTTGTGTTGCTTCCCTTCCCTTCCCTTCCAACGACGTGATGAGTGATGATGATCGGCGGCTAATCAAATCACCAAGTCTCCAGGTTCCGATTCTCTCGTGAGCCCATGCGTCTCGTGCATCGCATCTAAACATGTCGTTCATTTACGCACTCATTCATTTACGCACTCATTGAAGCTCTGCCAGTGCGCGCCGCCCGGTGCTTTCTCTGTCTTCTCACTAAGCCTCACACTCGACCTCACAGGCTCACGCAAACCCTCTCTTCATGCAAACGGAATCGGAACGACAAAAACCATCAAGCAAAACCAAAACCAAAACACAACGAACCCCGAAGAAGAGCAGGCGCCCACGACCAATCGCATCCCCGGCTTCCACGCCCTCCGTCAAGTGCCGTCACCGCCGTCACCCCGTCGTCCCGACAACCGTGACGGCATGCCAATATTGACGGCGCCGGCAGCTGGGCTTGGCATCGGCCACGCGTTCGCGTCGCGCTCGAGTCGATTCGGCAGACAAACTTCAGGGGTTTGGAGGACTGGGCCGGCGGCAATTTAGCGGGTGGGTGCAGGGCGCGCAGATCGACGATGGGTGACGAGGACGATGAAATCGACGAGGATGAACGGCGACGTTGGATTTGAAGTGAGAGAATAGAGGAGAACGCGTGAAGGCGTAAAGAGGAGCTCGATAGGTATGAACATCTCACCGACACATCGCCTCCTCCCTCCCTTCCTTCTTCCACACCGCACCGTCTCTGACATCACTGATGGACGCGCCTCCAACAGACATCCATCCATCCATGCACGCGAATCTCTTCTTCCTATGCCATACATGTATGTCAAGATCGTGTGCGTCACTGTATTTTTCATCTCCGAGCGGATCTCTCAAGACTCGACTATCAGCCACGCCGGGAGGTAGTACGTCAAGAACCACATTACCCTCGTACCTCACAGCAAATAACTTACTACATGGACGAGGGAAAGACATACATGGATGGCGAGGGCAATAGAAGGGATAGGGATAGAGGAGAAGGCAAGGTGTGAAGAGCGCGCTCAGCAGGCCTAGGTACGAATCCGAACACCACCGCCCTCCTCTCTTTCTTCCTTCCTTTCTTCCGCACCGCACTGTACCATACCGCACACCATCTCTAACATCACTGATAGACGCCAAGCAGACATACTCACATACGCATGTCAAGATCGCGTGGTCCGCGCTTTAGCACTCTGGATCCTCCCTCCGAATCACAAACTTTTCGACTCTGCGCACGCATGGTTCTCCTGATCCTCCGAGCCCGGATCGCTCCTATAACTTTCTTATCTCCAAGCGTCCTGGATCACCATCCCGAAACTCCAGTTCTTTTCACGGCGACGATCAACGGACGAATCAGCAAGATCACGGACGATTCGCATATGAGAAGACTGAGAAGACAAGAAGCTCTCTAACCTCCTTTGGCCGATCACTAGGAGCCCGTGCGGAACGCATCGAACAAACGAGTCGACACAGGCCCCCTCGTCGATCGAGCGTATGTTCACGACCCACGATTCACGAAGGAAAGGTAGCAGGAAATGGACGCAGGAAAGAACGAGCGCGACCTAGTACATACCAGTTCTTCACCTGGAGGTGCGGCGCTCGCATTTCCTTCCTTCTTTTATCATCATCTTCTTCTCCTTATTTCTCTTCCTAGGACTCGCCGAAAACGACGACGTCACACAGACATGAACGCTCAATCCTTTGTTTTTTGCCTTGCGTGCTGCTCTGAAATCGGATCTCTGAAGACTGAAGTACGCATGGTCCTCCTCCTCCGACAACATGGACTGTGACTGTCAATACCGTCGATCACCGATTCCAACGATTCAGAAATATCAAAATCAACAAATGAAATACATGTTCAGATTATAATTACCTTACACTCGTTCCTCGTGCTCTGATCGAGGCACGAGAACGAACTCCACGGGTATGTTGTACGTCCTTCGTCCTACCCCATCCCCCACCTCCCGTCTAAATCACTGATAGACGTGCGCCCAAATCTGACCTACCAGCTTCTAGAAATTCAGCGATTGCACACTTCATGATTTTGTGCGTACACGCGTGGTCCTCCGAGCCCGAATTTCTACTGTTAAGGTCACGGACGAAACACCGCACATACGAGAAGAAGAGAAGACCTTCGACAAACTCATGCCGATCATTGACCTTGGCCTGTGCAGAACGCAACGATCGAAACAACGAACAACGTTCTTCTGCTTGCTTCTTGCTGAGTGCATGTATGCATCTTATTATTATTCCCAAATGTCGAGAAAATACCAATGGAACGAAGGAAAGAGTGAAGGTCTACTCTACCTCGAGAAGTGCGTGCCCTTTTTCTTCCTTGGAATTGCTGAAATTAACTACGGATACGCGTTGTATATTTAAGTCTCTCCTTGTGTGCTGCTCCGAGTCCGGATCTCTCAAGAGTACCTGATCCTCCCTCCGAGATCCTATTTCTGTCTTCTCCAAGAGGTAGCCGAAACCTTAATTTTCAACAGCGGGTGGGGGTGGGTCCACCCAGACTCCTACACAACCAATGCATCGTGAGGTTTTTTCGGGGTTAGTGTAACGACATCAAGAAAACGCGGCAATCAAACACAAGAAAGATGCCGAGTTAACCCAATGTTGACACGTCCGACTTCACATATCGCAAACGCGCAATCGAGGTTTTCCTGACGTTTCGCGATGGTCAGGAAAACGTTTACGAGAAACAGCGGCAGGTGGGCGACTCGTGAAAAACCCAGGGCGGCGACGATGAACTGCTTCATCTCTTCCCTCCAACCTCCTCCTATATAACGCGTGTATATCTGGTCTGATGTACGGCACAACGACTTATCGTCCATACAGTCTGTCCCCAGATGCATACATACCGTCGCCAGGGTGAGTGCCATCATTTATTATTTTGGTGTATACATATCGAAATCTATTTTACAGGGCAATCGACACACAACAAGTTAAGCAAGAGGAGAGTCCTAGTCCACGTCCTTTCAAACGACCTCGAGACACCGCTGGTACGGCTCGTGAAGTAAATAAGTCGTACGTGAATTGGATATTTGAGCTCGTTGCGCATACGTCTAACATGTGTGAATGTCATAAATTCAAGCTTATTGGCCGCTGGCGGATATCTGGACAGTCAGACAACCGACACTCAGTTCTTTGGCGACTTCCATCCCTCGCCGAACAAGGATCATTTGTCAGGGCTGTCATCCAGCAATGCATTGCGTATTAAGGTGTGTGCGCCGCACATTGTGAGACTTCTTATTAGCTGAAGTTAATATATCGTTATAGCAGGAGACTCCGGAGCGTAACATCATGAAAGTTGAAGAACCGACAGCCAATATAAGCGAGGATACTAATGGTTTCGGATTGAAGGTGAGTCAAATGACACGAACGAGTGTTCGTTTTCGCTGAATCTGTAATTAACAGATCATCAATGTCATTCGGGACGACAGCAAGGTTCCGTACGAGTATTACGAGTACGCAGCAAAATACTTCCCCGGCGGTTGCGAAGACGTTACAAATATCACCATGGCATACTACCATTACCTTCGATCCCACCCGAATCGCACGCCATCACCCGAGTATGAGCGAAATCGGTACACGCCAACCACCCCTGTCGGTAGCGAGTGTTTCAATGATTCGGCATTCGGGTCGTCACCAGTGAAGATCATCGAAGCCAACGACATGATCGATATGAAGAGCATAATCGAAGAACTCAAGGCTGCTCGTCAGGTTGTGGTAGATCTGGAAGCCAAACTAATTCAGGTTGCAGCCGTGGTTGTTGCGAGCCGTCCTAATCAGAGAGAAGAAGTGATTCCAACAAAACCAAATGAAGGTAACCGACTACGAATCGAAACGACGAATGTCTTACTGTCTTATTTTACTAGCAGGACCTGTTGAGGAAGGCAAGGTCACCAACCTCAATACCGTCAGCAGCCATCAGAGCAGCTCCCGTTCGGAAGATGATGTCACGCATATCAATGCCGTACATCGTGACCCAACTGAAGATCGCCCCGACACGAAAATCAATGACATGGACAGCGGAGAGCCTGCGGCGCGCAACAGCCCTCTCAAAGATCCATTAGTGGAGGAACACGGTCGAAAAGATGTTGCGTACCGATTCCCGCCGGTCAGTGTGTTCCATTGTGCCGCCAATTTGTATATGCTCATGTTCTTTGTCTTTGTCTCAATATCTTTCAGCCCCTCGACTTGGATGCAATAATGTACCGACCTCCTACTTCCAACAATGGCGGCTGGGTGACGCCCAGCCCCACGTCTACCACCGATTACCGTGGAGTAACGCAAACACAGTTTTAAGTCTTCGAGCTTTGTTATTGATGGAATACGGACATCATTTTCTGCTTGCAGTATCGTCGTTATCTTTATTAATAGTTGATACCTCTTTTCCTTTCCCTAATCGCGACTTGATCTCTGCAGCAACCCTCCGCTTCTCCCTTGTAATTTCCGTCTTCTCGTTCTTGGTGTTCCGTAATTTTTGAGCGAATGATGCATGTAGTTGTTCTCGGTTTTCTGATAATGCCGGTATTGAATAAAGAGGTGTGTCGACAAGTTCTCGGATGCGATGAGCGTTGTGGAGAGAATGTATGTTGATCACAAAGTGGTCGAAATTTCGGTGTTCAATTTGAGCAATTGTCCTTGACGTCGCCTCGCGTTCCTGCTTCTCGACCCTAGTCACGATTTCATTGCAATCAGCTCGCTCGCAGTCATGCTGGGCATTTATAATGAACTGCACGTTCTATCATAAGTTCAAATTTAATTGTCAGTTCTGGATACGGTTCAAGTTGATTGCTAGTATCGGTCTTACGAGGGGTGATACGAGCAGATAAACGCTTTCGTTGGCAGCAGAACCGCGGTCTGACTCCCGGTGAAGCGTTGGCATTCGAAGTCGAGCATGCTGACCACCGACGTAATATTTTTCCAATACCACAACTTCTCTCGGTGTTGCATCACGTTCGGTGGACTGAAGTATTTCCACTATACGTCCGATACTAGGTTCAGAGTTCGCTCCCTGTAAGAGATGCTTTTTAGTTGATCTAGAGGAAAAAGCAAATAATATGCTATACATCGAGGCTCTCTTGCACCACAACAAAGCAACCCTCCTTGCATACATCCCCTGAGACTGACACAAAGGAAAGACACTTCACCGCGCTTCTTGTGAATTGGTCGTTGGGAGCTGCAATAAAATAAGGTATTGCTTTCGATGCCTGCAGGCTTTCCCATTTTGAGATTACACTTTTCTTCTTCGGAGGCCGCTGGATATAACCTACAATTGTATTAGAGTGACCTAAAAACGAAAAAAATAAGGCGGGTGATTTATTGGACGGACCTGGATTGAACCTTGAGGAACTTGCCCATCCAAGTAGATCCTGCACTTCGGTATGGACGTTCATAAATTTTCGCACCTCTGGGCCCGCTCGAACCCATTCCTCGCGATCTTTCCAGTAACCACCGCTCGCAATTTGCTTGAAAAAACCTAACTCCGAAAAAGTGCGAGCGATATCAAGACTCGGGGCCTGATGGTTACTGAGTATAGAACAAAGGCGGAAAACACCATTGAAGCATTCGAAAGTATCTGTGCCAAATAGTCCTGCTGCGGGTCCCAGTCGCCTTACATCGTCAGGTGAATGTGTCAGGATGTGACATTTTGGTTTAGCGACGATGCGACCCGGCTCGACCGCAGAGAGGGAGTCGAGGAATTGTCCGATCAGCCCTTCTAGTTCGCTCTAAGTTGAGTTCGGTTACGTGAATTAAATTTTTAAGTAGAACGGGAATGTAGTGCAAACTTACACAGTAACGCGGTACATCCTTGATTTCTGTAAACCATAGATACGAGGTTAAATGCCCCGCCGCTACCCACAAATGGACCATTTCGTCTGATACAAGGCCGTAGAGCACAAACGACATGACTTGTACCAGACTCTTGAATTGCCGACCAATTAACGATCCACGGTATTGTACCAGATATCCGACTCGCAAGGGGGGGATGTTCAAACCATCGACATTCACAGACTCCAGCCTAGATTGGAATACCCCCATATTCTTCTGTTGGTTGAGTGACGCACAAGTGAGTGCCCATATGTACTTGATTATCCCCAAAGAAACCGTATGAAGGGGTTCGACTGGACCATCGCGATGCGGATCGAAACCAGGTAAGTCCAAGAACGGATTGAAATACCCAGGAGCAGGTTTTAGTTTTGCGATGACTGATTCAGCCGTTATAGTTCCTTCTCCGCCTGTGCCCGACTGTTCGAGGGCTGTTGCTTCAGCAGAAGCGATGGCGTCCAAATCGCTGAGCGGTGAGTCGAATGCTCCACTATCTGCCCATGATTGCAGAACGCTATCTTTGACCCCAGTATTAGTTTGCGCTTCCCCGACATTCCCCCCGAATTTGAAAAGACGCCACTGTGAAAACACTTCTTTGCGCGTTTCAAAAACAGTACGGGGTGCTCCTGGCTATCAAATAGTTTAAGGATAATGCGCGAAAATTGTATAAACATGCATTACGACGTACTTGAAACAATAGATGATAGCCTTTTTCGCTCATTTTCTCTACACCTGTCCCACCGACATGACAGCGATAGCAGAACCTATTTCCACCCAATCCAATATGCGAACAGGCCTCTGACAACATGGGGTTATCTCCGGATTCATAATATACGTTGAGCTTGAGAAAGGCTTTGTCGTTCTCAAGAGCATCGAACGCAATAAACCCGTCATTGGACGATCTGAAAATATTACGAGGGATCAGACGATTTGCGAGTGGATCTGACATGTGTTAATGTAGTAAATTACTCACTTTATTGCTTCGCATATCGCCTCTGCCTGCTCAAGAACCGGAGCGTGTGGGGAACAGCAAATGTATCGAACGAAGTACTCCTGGTTCATTAATTTCTTTGGGAGTAGGGCATAGACGAAACACCAGAACCAATGTTTATTCCACTGCTTTGATTTGTTGCCGGACACGTCGTCACCCCACAGCCGAAGCTGGATCACGTAGAATGGCTTTCCGTCCGCTCGAGCTCGAATAGGATTCGGCATTTGACTTGCGATGTCAGTATCTGCAGTGCAAAACCTAAGATTTTCGGGTCCTTGTTTCTTGAGCAAATTGGGATACGGATATCGCATTGCTTTTAGAGGAATTGTGTCGACCTTACTGCGATCAACTTTCAAACGGGAGCAACCCGTCTCATCCTATCGTTATTCGAACAAAATTGTCATAATTCATTATGCTAAACTTGTTGCGCAAAACTGTAGCGTACTCACCGTAAACCTTGTCACCGTAAAGCAATCGCCGGTAAGCTCTTTATCCCGGATTATCCATCGAAGAGGGATGACCAGCCTCTTATCACAGCACAAAGCGAGTTCGCTGACATAGAAATGCCTCTTCTTCCTTCCGATGGCCATTGGCGTCACTTTGTCGGGATCCATTGTTCGCAGTTTCTCTCCGTGGATAGCCTCGGAAACAATCCCATCGCTATTCAACTCTGGGTATAGCCCGATAAAAGGTCTGACCAGCGGGTTCGCAAAGTCCTTAAAAACGCACAAGCGAATTAGCCGTTGCCAGTTCTCACACTTCGATTAATGGGCCCGAACTAACCTGCGCGACTTGGGCATGGATGTCATTGACATAGAACACATTTCCCTTCGCACTCTCTTTTCTTTCAGTTGGCACCGAGAATTTCCTGAAAGCTTTCTGTCGACGTCGGAGTGTATCGAATGATGGAACGTCCTTCGCACCGCTCTCCTTCATCACAAAAAGGACCGCTCGAAGTTGGGAGTCGGACAGACGCAGCCTTGGTAGATTATCCAACATATCGAGGAGAAACATCTTTGAATAAAGTGAGTCGCCGTGTAACGCTTTGTCTGCATAGTAACACGGTTAATTCAACTCACTGTTTTGTTTTCGTACGGGAACCATTGAGATTCGCGTGCTGGCTGTCCTCGGTCTTCCGAGTCCCCGCCAAACATGTTTGCGTCTTCTTCCTCTGGAGTGAGACTGTTCAAACCTTTTGCCATTATAAACAAAAGGTGAGTATTCAATCTAATCTCGGAAAGTACTTCTCAATATTTACTTACCGGCGTTTTGAAGTTCTTGCGCGATGTTCGTTACTGTGGGATCGTCATCCTGATCCCACTCTTCAAGATACTCCGCATGATGCTGGGCATAATCCTTCTCGAAATTATCTATCCGATCGCGTAGCATCTGCACGCTATCTCGTTGAGTTTGCACATCCGTAAGAATCCCAATGTCAAATGATATCTCATCTCCGTAGGAATCATGAATGGACTCGAAATACGTGACCGGGACATCAGGTCGATTGGGGGTGTTCTCTTGGAATGTCACTGGCCGAAGTCGAGTCCGAAGACTCAGTTCATTGGCTTGTTGCGCATTCTTAACGGTGCGTGCTTCTTGCTGCTTTTTGGCGAGAGCTTCGTTCGTCTTATGTTCTTTCGACCCGAGGTGACGTTTGGCCTTTGATTTCAGGATCCATTTTCGTTTACGAGCGACTTCGTGGCATGTAATGCACCTTGCCACCTCCTTCCCTTCGCTATTGACGGAGTATTTGAAGTTGTCGCCTTCGCCTTTGAGCAAAGGTGTCAATGCTTCGAATTGCACATCCGGTTTTATAGGTCCGTGCTCACTGATCACTCCTGCGCTTGTTACAGGCGCGGAGTTTGCTGAATTTGCTGAATTTTTCTTAATACGGGCCATGAACGTTAGTCTTGAGGTACAAAAAATAACCAAGTGAATTGTTTCTGACTCGATTTCAATCCAAGCCGATGATCTGAGACCTCGGTCGCGGCTCGCCGGGATCGCGTCAATAGCCACAAACATTCGGAGGAACCAAAAGAGAATGTGAGTTGTTCGCGTTCGAACCACACTCAAACCGAACCACAACCACGTCTTCGGACCGTCCTTCCACCAACCTCTCATCTCTCGCAATCCCACCAAATTCTTACACTTCTCATACCTTCGATGTCACAGATACGTGCTATCCATCAGGCCGTCGCAAACCGGAACGCGCAGCGAGGAATCGACCCAAGTCTTGTGTACAACACCCCAAACTCATTCTCAACTCCCGAATCGACTTACAACGGAATTCCTCCTTCCAATCAGCTACAGGGCACTTCTTATCCTCAGAACCCGAACGGCTTTGGATATGGCACTCATTCTTTGCCCCAGCACGGCGAGGGATCTGCAGGATTCGTCTATCAAGAGGGTTCCGATGATGGCTTTCGATTCAGTAGGCACGAAGGAACTTCCGCTCAACATTCCAGAACAAACTCACCGAATAATCAAATGAATGACCCGGAAGAACCACCGAGCAGCGATGGCGCTCTTCCCGCAAGTTCAACTTCGATGAACGGCACGGGTGATGGCAGAGATGAGGAAAGTGACGAGGAAAGTGACATGTCAGGCGACAGCGACGACGAAGGTTTGGAAGATCGCGTTGAGTTTGCTTCAAATCTCACGCGCGTGCGACGCCTAAATGACGATGTTGCATCTAAGCTAATTCAGTTTGCAAAGGCGCGTATCGCAATGTTTTCAGCTCTCCTTGTCGATTTTAAATCAATTTCAGTTATCTCGCGAGCAGATGATGATATCCATTTATGCGGAGCTCGCTCTCATATCCCACTCGCAAGAAGATGTGCGAGCAGATTGGAAGCCTGACTCCAATTTGACGGCAAGCCAAAAGCGGCGTCGGTTTTGTTGTGATCTTCGTTGCTGACTCTGTTTACTCTGTTTTACTTAGAAACGAATCCGAAACACTGTTCGAGCGACTCTGTTGTCCCCCCACTCGCTTTCATACAAGGCTGGCATGATAAAGACTATCGAGGTGCTATTATCTATAATACCCGTCGACGCTTTTGGTTCTCGTAATACTCATACCCTTCCAGGATATTATCCAGAAGAATGGCAACATATCGATGCCGGAAAGATGGGTCAATAATGATCACGCAGTCCGTTCGACAGTCGCGAGCGTCATTTCAAGAGAACTCACGACGTTTAGAAACCAACTCAGGACAGCTGTGCGTTTGATCCATTCTTTATGCACGGCTCGATGTTTTCTCTACGCGACGGTTGACCGTGGTTTATTATCTGCCTTTAGGTCCAAGAGTCTATCAAATCTACGATGCAGATCGACGTGCTCGCATCGAAGCTTGGAACTACTTGTGGGTTAACCACTGATTACTCTCATTGGGCAAAGCTTGCCTACCTGGTGCGTGGCTTCCATTGCTTGTTATTCAATCATGCTCATTGGTTCTCTCATCATTCAAGCGCCATTTGCACGTTGAATTTGATAAGAGTACGTGTAGCGAACACAATAGGAACGGAGCTAAAGTGTTAACCAACTGAGCCAAAAGGCCACAATATCAGAGCTATCTGATATTATCCGTTCCGCTATATATGCACATCAACTGTAATAATCCCCCTCAGATCATGACAGTTACCCTCCCCTCCAAGAGCGCTCATTCCTTAGAATGAGTGATAATGCAGAGTTTTATAGCGCAGCCCCAAGCCACTATTGTGACTTCCAGCCCCAGTTCGGGGGGACCCACTGCAGCAACGGAATGACACTTGCTTACCTAATTTGGAAATTAGGTGTGCCAACGGAGGACGGAACCCCCAGGAGATGGAACTCCAAATCATTTTTGAATAATGATTTTTGTTG